>RJWJ010034623.1:0-17117 GCA_004363605.1 Indri indri | reverse complement strand
TCTACCGCATTTTCTTTACCCAGTCATCCACTGATGGACATGTGGTTTGTTTCTATACCTTGACTATTGTGACTAAGCTGCAATGAACATGGCAATTCAGATATCCCTTGACATATTGATTTCATTTCCTTTGGATATGTACCCAGTAGTGGGATTATTGAGTCATATGATAGTTTTATTTTCAGTTATTTGAGGAAGTTAATCAAAAAGTACAGAGTTTCAGATAGACAGAAAGACTAGATTTTGAGATTCATTGCAAACCAGAGTGACTACAGTCAATAAAAATGTAGCATATATTTCAAAATAACTAAGAAAGTAAATTTCAAATTTTCAAATGTCTCTCCATAAAAAATCATAAGTAAGCCAGGTAATGGGTATGTTAGTAGCTTGATTTAATCATATGCCTTGTATACATATATGAAAACATCACATTGTACTCTTTAAATGTATGCAACTATGATTTGTCAACAAAAATAAAATAAAATAGGTCAAATCATGTCATCCTTTCACTTGGGTCTCTCATAGATCTCCCATTTTAATAAAGTAAAATTCAAAAATTCTTAATGTTGCTTACAATATTCCTCAGTATCTTTCTGATCTCATTTCTCACTCTGCCATGTTCCCCCGTCTCACTACGATCCTGCCACCGTGGCCTCTGTGTTCCTCTAACATCCTAATCGCCTCTGTCTGGAAGGCTCGCCCTGAACAAGACCTCCCCCGAAGGTGACCCCTTGGCTCCTTCGACCACTGTTCAAATGTCACTTTCTATTCAAAGTCTACCCATAATGCCCTATTCAGCCCTGCAAACTGCTCCCAGACCCTCGCCCTGGCATGCCAATCCCCCTTACGCTATTCTTTTTTTCTACAGCACAAATTTCCTTTTATTATATTTATTGTATGTTGTTTGTCACATCCTACTGGAACATAAGCTTCAGGGTACAAGGATCTTAACTGTTAGCATGTAGAGCAATGCCTGACATAAAGCAGACACCCTCCAAATACCTGTTGAGAATATTTTCTCATTATGGGGCTCAGTCCCAGCTTGAGGGGTCTCACCCTGGATCCTGGATGGAGTCTGGGTCTCTTCTTGAGCATCTGCACCCTGGGGTGATTGAAGCCTTGAACACTCCATCTGAAATTATGACAGACTCCTCCAAATGAAGCACAATCTGTTCAGAGTTCCTGGGAGCTGTCAAAATACATATAAATAACACCCATAAGATTTGGAAACACAAACCCCAGCAATAAACATGATCAGTTTAGCCACCTGTAATGTGAGCACAGGTCTGTTATCTTAAAAGTTAGACCAAGATATCCCACGTTTCTGTTTGGTGTTGATGCCCATGAGAGATGAGAGTCACACACTCAGAACACTTCCATTTGTATGCACGGGATCATGTACAATCCTTTACCTAATGACACTGTTCCCTCTGTCCTGCAATTCAATGTGGAACTGGGAGAAGTGTCTGTTTTGAACTCTTCTCTATCCTTGAGCAAGGAAATCCACATTTATAACATGTGAACCACCACCTCAGGCCCTTATATTCTCTTATCCCAATCCTCAGCTCTTTCAGTATTTCTCCACCAGGGAGAAGTGTCTGTTTTGAACTCTTCTCTATCCTTGAGCAAGGAAATCCACATTTATAACATGTGAACCACCACCTCAGGCCCTTATATTCTCTTATCCCAATCCTCAGCTCTTTCAGTATTTCTCCACCAGAATACTAAGTTCAATGGTTCTGCCATTCCATAACTGTAACCCTTGCTAAGAAATATTTTCAGCTTTTAATTCCCAATTACCAAAGGAGAATCTCCTCTTTGTTTCCAGATTTGGGAAGAATCCCTCCCCACTGGCTTCAGAGCTGGGCATTCCACTCTTGCTTCTTTCTAAGCTTTCTAAGTTTCTTCTGAAGGTTCCAGGAGAAAACTGTGATGCCTGAGCTGCTCTCCCAACCTCTGCTTTCCTTGGCTTTGAAATTCTCTGCGATGTGAACAACTTTTCCTGTTTTGATGGTAGAATGAACATTCCCAGATTAACCTCCTTCCCAGCTACCTCAGGATCTGACCCGGATTCCTTCTCTCCAGTGTTTCCCTACCTCTTCGCCTGGGCTTTGTCAATTTCAAACCACCGACGTGAGAGTAGGAAGAGCCCTGTTTTCTGAATTTGTGAGCCTCCTTCCTCTCTGCTTTCACATTTTCTACAGTTTCTGTACTGATTTCAATAATCATTTTTTAAATTGATCATTTTCTCCCTGAATTCCCAGAGTTCTCCTTTTGAAACCCAAACAACTTTCTGTTCATGTGCGAATGACCAGGCTTAGTAGTCAAGAAAGCCTGCACAGTCAGTTCTTTCTGGCTCTAAGGACAGGTTTTGCTCTGGCAGCAAGGAATTCCAAACATTGGTTTTCTTAAAGTCCACTTTGGACTGTGAATTTTAATAAATAAATTAACAATAAATAAGTCGAGAAAATCGCCTTTATAACAAGAGCTCCCTGTGGTTGACACTGTGTATCTCCAAATTTGGATCCACATAATGAATGCTGACAAACATGCCTGCCTCACATCCCAGGCTAAAAGTCAGGAAAACAGGAAAGATAATCCAGGGTAGTGAAGACCAT
This sequence comes from Indri indri, assembly GCA_004363605.1. Lineage (NCBI taxonomy): Eukaryota > Metazoa > Chordata > Mammalia > Primates > Indriidae > Indri > Indri indri. The sequence goes on along the minus strand of RJWJ010034623.1, from coordinate 14,499 downwards.
GCCAGGCAGCAAGTCCAGATATACGCACAAGGGAAATTTGCTGGTTTTGGTGTGAGCCTTTTCTGGCTTTTATGATTTTTTAAATTTCCATCTCTCCCAAGACTAGATTCTTCCTCATTCCATGTGGGATGCTACCCAGCAGACATGCAGCTGCTCTTGCAGCAGAGTTTGTTCTGGCTCAGGAAATGAATCCCCATTCCTGCCAACACAAGTCTCTTTTTCAACACAAAAGCCATGTTCTCTGCGGGTGCAACATAATCTATGAAATGCATAGCTGTTCCTGTGGTTTGAGGTTCCCCAGAGAGTCTGCTTCCCAAATTCTAGTCCTCTGTGCATGTCCTTACCTTGTTCTACAAATTATGGCAGGCATTAAGAGTCCCTGACTCTTCTATCAACTAACCCTGCCACGAATTCCCATGGGGGCTGTGCAGAGGGCACTCAGGCATATTGACCCTGAGTAGTGTCACCCATGCCTCTGACCTCTAACACCAATGTGCCCAGCAAGCTGAATTGGACTGTGAGGGAACCACAACAACTTCTTGACCCATTGAGTTTAAGCCTGGATGAGAAATAGGCCAAGTAGTCACGTTAGTCCTCTCCCTGTAGACCTCATCAATGTACCTAGCCTTCTGGATCCCATTATTCTGACAATGAGAGAGAGATATACTAGTGCAGAGTCAAGTTCATCATAAAGGAATCAAATCAGACAGTTCTTTGGAGCCTCATCCATGTCAGGGTAAAAGATAGATCTCAGACCTAGGGTAAGATAACTACAAACACCCCCAGGAACACAGATGGTTGTCCATGAAAATGTTTTTACTCCACTTCTCAAATAGAGTTTATGTTAATTATGCAGTCAGTATGCATACTTGTTTTGCTGTCAACTGAAAAGAAATGTGTTTGGGACCTTACAAAATATGACTTAGGTCAAGCAAAAACATTCTATGTGCTATGTGAAATACAGAATATGTGCACTAACATAGCAGAAAGCAATTAAAACCTGCACTCTTGTGAAAGGTGATCTCTGACTAAGATTCAGTGCTACTGAACCCTGTTTTGGTTTGGACTTGCATGCTGCTTCAATTAACAGAAAACCCACCTAACAATTGCTTACACCGAAATGGTCTTATTGGTCTTACACAACAAAAAGTGTGAGAGCAAGAAGCTCAAGCCTTGTGCAGGTCTTCTAAGATGTTCTACCATCACGTGTTTATTTCTCTCTCTGCCTGGCCATGAGCATCAGTGGTTGGCTTTCATCCCTGTGGTGACAGAGGGCTAATGTGTTCCTTGGCATAGTATCTCTGTTCCATCAGAAGGAGGGATAGAGGTACAGGGTCTGTGGGTAGAGGAGCAGGCCAACTGGGTCTGTTCCTTTTAAGTGATTTACCCTAAGCACCACCCAACATCCTCTGCTTAACTCTCCCTGGTCATAACTGGGTCAACTGGCTGCTCTCGGCTGTAAGAATATTGAAGAAGTTTAGCTATCTTGTCATTAGTAGAGGAAGGCATGAGGTAAAGGGTTTATGAATGGCTTTAGCCAACCTGCAAATTCCAATCAACCACTTAGATTGACCAAGTACGTGTATCTCTCTCTCTCTCAGAAACACACACACGGAGTTTTTCTATTTATAACAACTATCAGAATTCAATAACCAAGATTTTCTAGTAGAATATAAAAAGCAAATTACCATTAGCTAATAAATAATAAAGATAGTACGCCTATGAGAAAGAGAAGACATGACAAAGGCAGAATATTCCGAATATCTTGCACAGGAACAACGAAAACCTTTTAAAAATGCAGTTGCATTTTTTGCATCTGGCGGCTGACTAGGTCTAATATCTCTGCTGATCCCTGTGGTATGGAAAAGGGATATTCCAAGATTTGGGGTTCAGTGGTTCCAGTTTAATCTTCCAGAAGTAAACTTGGGGACCACTATAGGGTTACCACCTATTGATTTTGCCAAGGTAGGACATGCTACCTACTGTCACCATAATTTCATAAAGGAAAGGCCATTTTGATTAACACTGTGTTATCTTTTTCTTTCTATTTCTCACACAACTGGGAAAAAAAATGTGTAAATGACTTGCCTAAGCTCTAATTGCCTTAAGTTGTTCTCCCACATTCTGCCTTCATTTTCATAGGCATGAAACTGGTGCTCACCATATTTTTGAGTGTCAGAGGTTTCGCCTTCAGTGTAGGCTGTTTTAAAAGACAAATTTCCCAAGAGTTTGAAGAAAGAAAATGATGTCTCTAAGGGGCTTCATGTCATAGACATTTTTAATCCTGTGGCTTCACCCCCAGTTTTACCCTTGGTCCATGCTCAGTCCTCAGTCTTATGAGTGGAGTGGAGTAGATGCCTTGCCACAGTCCATGTGCTGTTGGTCAACAAAAGCAATCTGGAAATAGATATGATATGACTCAAATTAGTACTGCTATAGGGAAGCGCTTTATCACAATTGTTCTGCAGTGTTGGATGGGTCTACCAAGGGTCCTCAAAGGCTTCTGGGCCAAGGAGAATGCCTCTCCAGTGCCTCCACTTTCCACCAGGCCAGTTCGGCCTCTGTCTCTTTTATCAATTGATATTCTTCCGAAAATTTTCTTTGAAAAGATGTCTTTACTGTTGGGAAATAACAGCAGAAATAATTTCAAAAACCAATAGGATAAAGTACCTGAACCATTGGCTACTTCCTCCTAAGGTGAATTGAATTCAGTTACGTGTATGATTTTCCACTTAAACGAATTTTTAAATATAGACTCACAATGCTACATTTTGAAAACCATACAAAATAAAAATACAAAACATTTGTATAGTATAAATGGGTTGAGAGTACTTGTTCTTTAAATGCAGGATTCTCTAATGCAGACAAAAAAAAAACCCAGAGATTGCTTTCTCACAAGAAAATATTTTATCTCTTGAGTCGGGAAACATTAAAATCTTATATCTAGAGGAAATAACTCCTAATACTCAATAGCACAGTAGGGTGACTATAGTTAACAACAATGTATTGTATATTTCAAAATAACTAGAAGAGAAGAATTGAGATGTTTCCAACACAAAGAAATGATAAATGCTCAAAGTGATGGATATTTTAAATACCCTGACTTGATCATTACACATTCTATGCATGTATCAAAATGTCACATGTACCCCCTAAATATGTGTAAATATGACGTATCAATTAAAATAATCTTATATATTGTCAAGGTGAAATAAAAATCTGCCTCTGACGGGACAGAGCTAAGGTAACATTAAGTTAGTTACATAATTGAAAATTTGCCCAATATATGGTAAAAACTTACAAGTTTAAGACCAGCGGGAAGAGACAGAGACATAAAGTTGTGACTTCCTCAAGCATCATGCCTATATGTCCTTGAGGTATTGACCCAGACTACTCTTCCACATCTCTTCCCATTTTGTTCAAGGGCCTTGACTACTCACACTCCTACTTTGCTTTGCTTGTTTAGTCATCCTTATCTTTCATCTCCCCATAACCCAAACTTGAATCTCCTTGTGTTTTTGTTATCATATTCAATGGCATCCCCATACCCACACTAGAAGCATCGAAACCTCTATTTCTCTCATTCAGTGGTTTATGCATTGATCAGAGGTATTTCCTGAGTGCTTATTTTAGAAGTGGAGACACCCAAATGAAAGAGAATCTAATCTCTGCCTTCCAGAGCTTCACAATCAATTACTATCACACCAGTGAGACAAGGTACTATGTGAGCACAAAGGGAAAATTGCTTAATGCTGCCAGCAAGGGCAAGGAAGGTTTCCCAGAAGAGATAACACTTGAGCTGATTCTAGAATGAGGAGTTCATTCACCTGTAGACAAGGGGACACCAGCCATTACTGACAGAGGGAAGCTCGTGGCAAGGGCATAGGATCATAAAACAGCATTAGACATTGGGGGACCTGCAAGGACGTCAGCCTGATTTTCACACAAGCTGTAGCCATGAAAAGGTGGTATATGAGGGGGAAAGATGGGCAGAAAAGGCCTCAGGTCCCATGGTAGAGATTTGAATTTGATCTTATGGGCATTGGAGAGGTTTTAACAATACTTTTTAGCAGTAAAGTAATTGGTAAAATGCACTTTATAAAAATTGCTCTGGCTGCAGTATGGAGAATAGGTTAGTAGAAACTAGAGGCAGGGAGAACAATTAGGGGGTCACTAAAGCAATCTAGGGGAGAAATAAGAAGGGTGGTGGGAAGGGCAAGTGATTCTGAATTGCAGGAGGGGAAGTAATTCGGTGACCTATCATAATTTATATGAGGCTGGCATATCCAACCCTTCCCTAGAACCTTTCACCACTGAGCACTGCAGGAGAGAACAGCCATCAAAGATTTAAGAATACAAATTGATCTGATGACTCATATTCCTCTAAAATTCCATTCATAGAATGTCCACATCTTCCCAGCACCAAATCTACAAACTTCCCTTACTCTGTGGACTTCAGCTGTGATTTCTCTAAGGTATGAATGGAGAAAATGTCCCAGCTTCTGGCGAGAACAAATCCCTCAACTTGTGCTTGTCTAGATCCTGCCCCCTATAGCGAAGTCGTGAACGTCTCTCAGACACAGGGGTCTCTTTCACAAACACAGCCTCAGTCTTTTCCAGTCTACTGCATTATTCTTTTTAGCCTATGAACATTGGGGGTGGGGGTGGGGTAAGGGAAACATACATAACCTAAACATCTGTACCCCCATAATATGCTAAAATTAAAAAAATATATATTTTACCCTAGATCCCCTCCAAAGACCTCAATGCTTTACTTTTCTTTCCCCCAAAAATCTTCTTTTACAAGGTGGCTACAGTTTTCTGTAATTTGTCTCACATTTACTTCTTAAAAGTATGAAGTAAGTTAACATATAAGAACTGATATTTTACCATCACTCAGCCCCTAAACCTTTTGGATCTCACTCGCTAATCCCAATTGTTTAAGTACATGAAATACTCTAACATTTCCATGGTTTTGTTTGTTTTGTTATGTCAGTATAGAATGCCTTTCAACTTTCTCTTCCTATGAAAATGTCACTAATCATTCAAAGTGTAGGTTAGAAACCAACTACTCCATAAAGTCTTTCTCAGTCTCTTCAATTTGAAGAATAATTTTCCTCTTCACTCCCTACTTATATCTCTATTATTATGCTCTTGTCTATTCTGCCTGGAATTATAGTTTACAATTCAAAGCTCATGGTCATCATTCATAATTTATAATTCAAGGTCATGTACCTGACACCCACAGTAAATTGTAAGCCTTATCTTCATTTCCCCATAAGAGAATCCAGCAGTATACTCAGCTTATACTAAATGCTTGTTTACTTAAATAATTGGTTAATTAATTAAGGAGTGAATCTATTGAAGGATGAAGACACATAAACTACTAAATAAAATTATTTATGCTCAGACCCTTAGTTTTTATAGCATTAAAATTTATATTAAAATTTTATTCTTCAAAATTCTCTTAGATATCCAATACTGTAAAAAATCTGATTAAAATTCATCAAGTCCTTATTATCCAGGATACTCTCTGCTAATAACAAGCATAAAAAGAAAAGCTGGATATAAAATGTTCTTCCATAGGGGAAAAGAGAGAGAAAGACAAACTGACTTCCAAATAACCAATGGATTTCCCATCTTCAAGTTGTAAATTTGTAGTTTAAATCCAGTCCAGGCAACAGTGCACTAATGTTATAATCAATTCAGTCAACTCAGTCTTATGTGGTACATTTAAACATAATATTTCTTTCTCAAGATTGATTTTGCTTTACAAGTTTAAAGGGTATGTGAGCTAACTTTTAATGCATAACAAACCACCCCAAAACCTAGTGGCTTGTTTAGCTCATGATTCTACAGATTGACAATTTGAGCTGGGCTCAGCTAGCAGGTTCTTCTGGTTTGGGTGAGGTCATTCATGTGCTTACAATCAACAGCCAGATCAACTGAAGCCTAACTGGCTCATGATTGCCTCAGCTGGGAAGAGTTATTTCTGCCCCTGTGTCATCAGTCGCCTCCAGCAAAGTAGCCTACGCATATTCACAGAGCAACTGGGTAGGGTTTCAAGAGAAAAAGAGAAGTTTGCACAGTCTCATGAGGCCTAGGCACAGAACTGACATATCAATTCTGCTGCATTCCATTGGCCAAAAGAAGTCACAAAAGCAAGCCAGGGTCAAAATGAGAGGAGTAGCCTCCCCCTCCAATGGGAGGCACTGCAAAGTCACATTGCAAAGGTGTGATTATAGGGAGAAGTAAAGTTTTGTGGTCATTTTTATTCAATCCATCACAAATAATCAAAACTCCATGAGTATATATCAGACATTTCGTGTGAGATTGTCTCTGTCTTCAAAAACCGTATAATTTACTGTCAGAGTTAGACATCTGAATTAGACAATAGAGTATGATAAGTGGTATATGCTAGTTCCTCTGTTTGGGACCCTCTTTCTCCTATTCATATGGTATCCCTTAAGATCTCAAAGAAATATTACTTCTTCTGGAAAGCCATGACATGGAACAGTCTTGTCCCAGCAGTTCAAGTTGGCTTTTTATCTATTTTCCATATGACAAACTTTTTTCATCTGTGTCCATACTGAGTTGTCACTTAGAAGTCACAGCACATTGAAATATAGGCCATTCTGTTGCCAGAAATTCATCACAAAAATGGTAACAGAAAGAGAATAAAAACATAAAATACTCTTCATCTTTATGTCACACATTACATCATGAGAATTTTTGCATTTGTGCACTTGGTAATATCTCTGTTAGAGAACAGATGGAAGGCACAGAGGTTTTAAGCAGCAGGAGGGGTGATTTAATCAGATTTGTACATTAGAAAAATCACTTGTCCGGGATTGCAGGTAGAGATCCATTTGGAAACAAATTCTATAATCTTAGTGAGAAATGATGGGATATTTGAAGACAGAAGGAAGTTGCAAAATTTGAGAACTGTGTGTAATGCTGAATCTACACAGCATGGTTGGTTGATTGGAGGTTAGGAGTAATGAAGCAAGAAAAGTCAAAGATGACCTCCAGGTTTCTAGTTCAGGACACTAGGACCAGTCACGTCCCTCAGTGAGTGGGAATTGAAAAAAGAGGTGTCACTTGAGAGATAACATAATGAACTCTTTGAGAAAGGGTTTGCTTTCAGGTTTGGACACTGGATATGGGCTAATGAATTTATGGACTTGGTAATAATGAGCTTATCATTGTCAATCACCCAATCCTCTATTGGTACTAAACAGAAGGTCCTAAACCCTTTGGCATATGAGCTCTTTAGAGAACTTCATGAAAACTATGGACTTAGTCACCAGAAAAAAAAATATGTATCATCAACCACACTCTTAATAAGTTCATCAACCCCCTACATGCTGGGCCAATGGAGTCTACATCAAGATTCCTTGTTCAAGTAATTAGATGTGTTGATATCAATCCAAGCTGGATCTCCTCCCAAGAAGAGGACAAATGTGAATGAAGCATGGTGCTTTGAAGAATAAAGGTCAAAAGTGTGAATTAATTAACCCATTCAGCCTAATAATTTTATTACCTAATAATATATTTTTTAAACACTACAAATGTTTAATCTCATGCTCAATTATTTTTCATACTTAGCTTTTGTTAATACCTTCTTTATAATGAGATTTTTGACTCAAGATTTTTTTTTAAGTAAAATTTGCACACATGCATTGGTGGAAGTGAATATACAACTCTGTTTTTATGCTGAATCACCCACCAGGCTCCCCTCTTCCCTGAAGAAAGCATTTTTGGAAGACTGTGGGGTGACCATGCATTGAAAGGATTAAAGTGTTACGTAGGGGTGAAGAAGGTGATAGAAAACAGGCTAGTTAATTCTCTTGACTTGAATAAGAATGCTAAGGTTAAAGTCACTAGGATTTAACTCTACAAAAATTCAGCACCTTATTTAACATATGAAATCCTCTTAATTATTATATAAATAAAACAATTGTTTTTCACATTCATGATTTGGATTCCAACCAAAGCACGGCATTATAACAATTTTAAATTGTACAGCAAGGGCAAAAACAGCCTTGGAAGAATTATAAAATGAATGAAATATAACAGTCTCTAACAATTTTCTGTTTTTCATACAAAGTCAACAATACCTAAGTATGTTTAAGCAGAATTCACATGAGGCAAGTATTGGTAATCAGGTCATTAAACAGGTAACCTGGACAATGAGAATGTAGTTTCTACAGAGCCAAAGACATCAGGGGCAGCTCAGTTCAATATTTTCTACACCAGCTCACAGATGGGAGCTTTAATGATTAAATCAATGTATTGGAGGAAGAGCATTCAGCTTTTAAATATTGCTAAATCTAACATATTTACAATGCTTTTCCTTTCCTGTATATACACTACCATGATGACAAATCACAATGATTTATTCGGGAAAAAAGAATATTCAAATCCCTCCTTTGTGAGTTTCTATGTAAGGAATAATGCAAATATAGCCATTTTTATTTGTATAGCTATTTCACGTTCCATTGAATGATCTATACGGGAGTTACTATTTATATTTCTGCTCTTTTCTTTTACAAAAGAAATTGTTCATCTATAATTACAGTTATATAGTAAAGGATTTTCTTATTGAATTTTCCTTTTTGATGGAATTGATTTCTTTATTGACTCTAGAAGTGAAAACTAGTAAGTAGAATCTGGCATTAAAAGAATGTTTGGCCATATGCTTATATCATTTGCTATAATCTGAACTCAACTAGAATACTAATTGCTTTTGGCTTCTCATACAAATGAAAGGGCACATTTACCAATGAAAAGTCAGTGACTACTTTAAACAGGTATATAAATCCACTCTGAGATTCACTGGAATCTTTAACTGAAGAAATTATGCAAAGGAAAAACCAAACAAGGGATATGTGCTTGGCACAGTTAACAACATTCTGGCTTGAAGAGAATTAGCATATAGTACAACAAACTAGATACAGCATCATTCCCATCTGCTTTTGTCGTATGGCTCAAGAATGAAGACAATGAATGATTATGACTGGGATGCTGGTTGGCTAACATACAAAGCCAGGGGTTCCAAATAACTCTGTAAATTTCTGGACACACAAAGTATGTTAAGATTTCTAACAAAATATGCATGTTTGTTTATAAGAAAGGCTGGTTTGGAGGCTCTAGATGACTCAATTTATCTTTATAATCACTATAAGAAAAATAAAGGGAATCACCTGTGCAATATGGACTTTGGACGGTTATTGTCATGTTCAACGGACAACGTGTTCAACCTGGTGAAAGCTGCTCCTCTCCTGGCTTAACATTAGTTTGGTATGCCTGTCTGCTTGGCCCTATTCACTGTTTCCTGAGATGGGTGATGATAAGCCTATTTGTAATCATGTGAATTCCTTCCTGCATTTTTGACAGGCATGCTTTGAGTTATTTGAGAGGATGAGGGTAATGATTTACCGGTGACATTTCGCTGTCTGTTAAGGGAAAAAATGGCGCCATTCTTACATGATCCAGACATGAAAAAGGTGCAGCCTTTTGAAGACTGTGACAAAAAAAGATGTCATAATAAATTAAAAAGTAGGCCATGATGCATTATATTTTGACTGTGTATTACAAGTACTAGTATTGTCATAACTATGGGTTTTTGTCTTTTTTTGAGTAATTATGAGACACTTCAACCAGCAACGCCATGTTTTTCTTGTAATGACAGTTATCAACAAATATTAAAAGGTTCATTTAGTGTTTTGACATGAAGCTGTAACACATCAATTTTGGTTCAAAAGCCTGTTTTCTCAGAGAGATTAAAGCCAGTTTTGAGCAGATATGTCTCTGCTTGTACACACAGGCAGATTTTTCTTTAAAAAATATTTTAAAAACTATGGTAACATTTCACAAGAAGGGCAAGTTAGGCGAAAGAAAAATGGGACGAAATATGTTTTATTAAACCAAATAATAAAACATGTTTTGTGTTCGTTGGGTTATGTGGAGGTATGTTCTGAATTCACCAATAACTGTTCTTATTGATTTAAATGATGACTCTGAAAATGGGCAAGAACATAACTTTGATTCTTATTCTACTAAAAGCATGAACAAATATTAATAAACAGCAGTCTCAAGTGAAATCAGTATTCAGAGAATTCACTCCCTCTGAAAATATGCTCCTTGTCAATGTTAATTCTGGGGGCAAAGGAGTATTTTAAAAGCAATATGTGCCTATTCTCCTTTCAAAACACTGCTCTTCTTGGAAGGTGCTACAGTAAGATCTAATTATTTTTAGTAGCTATGGTCCCTTACAGCACCAGGTAACATAAAACTAATATAATAACTTTTGCCTGCCAGAATTTTAGAAAACATTGTGTTCACTGGAATTCCATTATACCACTGAAGTGATATCTGGATCCAACCTGGAGCAAGAAAACTAACCCTCCACTAAAAATTCATGAGATGCAATAATACACCATCTTCTTAATCCTCCCTTCAATTAGTTCCTTCTATGATCTAGGCTTTCAAAAAATAAAAGGATCACAGAATGAAATTTCTCACATCATCATGTTAATGTGTCTTTAGATATTCCGTGCTTTTCAATGTGCCAAAATATGAATAGTGTGCTTTAAAGAGCCCACGTTTTCTGAATTTGTGTATTAGTGAAGTTATGTGGAAGGATGTTTAAAAAAAAGTAAGTTATTTTTAAAATGTAAACTGTTGAGGCAATAAGTGAAAGAGCCAGCTAAAAGAATATTTTGCAGTTGTATGGGGTATCCTAGGCTATTTCACTATAAGTAGAAAATATCAAATGATTAGCGAAGTAAGTGTAGATGCTAAGGATTCATATGTTTTTATCTTTCTGTGTTCATGCGAAGTCATTTTAAATATCAAATATCCTTTTGGCCTCTGTATTATTAGACCCATACTACTTAATTCACATGCCTACACATTGAGTGTGAATAAAGGCCATGAAGGGACAAAATAAAGAGAGAAGAGAAGAGAAGGAAAGAGTTGTATCAATGACACGTCCCCACGGTACTAAAAGTTATCAGTTCTTTCAGGGCACCTTAGACTGAACAAAGGAGACTGCAAGAGACGATCTGTCTACACAGGTGCTCCTCTGGGACCCAAAACCTTCCATAGGCTCTCAAGAAATGGCAAAAAGCCTGGCATGGACCCCAGTACATTCCGGTCATGACAATCTTATTTAATTGCTTCCCAGGATAGAAAAGGCATAGATTCAGAATCGTACAACTCTGTCCTAAAGATTATCCAAATATTTTAGAACAGAGAAATCGCAATCTTTGAAAAGCAGCTATATTACCATAACAAAACATTTTCGAAAACAGTTATCATATGAAATCTCCTAGGTCCCAATGTCTGACTATATTAATAACTGTCTTCATTTCTGAGCCAAATTTGGCTAATAGTATTACAATTTTATTTGAATATTGAGTTTGCCAATTAACAAATGTCCATTTATGCCCCCAGATGATTCACTTCTCAATTCATAGTAAGACCACATTCTGCATTTGCTTCGAGGTTTGCCAACACAGACCTATAACGGTTCTTCTGGGAACTCGGTGGCTGCATATGCCCTGAAGCTTCGGCGAGCCAACTCCTAAGCTTAGTTAATGAGCAGACAGTAACATTCTGTTGGCAGAAACAACAGTCAGATTTCAGATACCAAGAAAAAGGTCCTGAATCTTCTCTTTACCTGGAAAACTTGTGCTTGAAGGAAAAATCCATAGACAGCATTCTCTTGTTCAACATGAACACCTCCAAATTAAAACAATATGGATCCTTTACCTTGTCTACTTATGGAATTACACCAATTTGTACAACCGTCTATTAAACTAGAGGAGCAGGCAGTACAATATGTACTAAGGATACAGAAAAATGAATACCAGAGTCCACAGCTCAACCAAACTTTTTAGCCAACTTTTAATTTAGGCTTTTGAATTACATAACACTTCTCATCATTTTGGAATTTTCAACATTGCCTTCCAACCTTCTTTCAGATTGTCTCTAGATCTTTCTTCACTGCTTTTTTTTTTTAATCTTTTTGACACCAACAAAATATTTTTTTCCACTCAAGGAATAAAGTCATTTATTCTTCTTATCTGAAAAGCTTGATCTGAGCCTTTATAATCACAATGAGCACACTTCTCCCAGTGTTTATTTAATTCTATATCTTCATCTTTATATCATGATACAGTAGCCTGCACTAATCTTTAAGGAGGAGAAAACCAGTTCAGAACAGATGCCATCTATTTTGATATGGAACTTTCTTTCAGGTCGATATGATCTAGAGAAGCCTTGAGATAAGGAATAAGTATTATAGCATGAAAATCAAGACTTTCATGTGATTGGAGGCAACACTCCGCTCATTTAAGGTTTTTAATAATTGGTTTCAGATATTAACTCTCATAAACAATGTTATAAGTAGGCAATTTTGCAGATTCCCAGAGTTGCTACATTCTCTTATGGTTGAGTACCTAATTTAGGAATTTTATCCAGCTATGACACAGTAGAGAAAACACCACCATCAAACAAAAAGAATCCATTAGGGCCCCTTTTCACAAATAAGGATAAGATACTACTATTTCAGTTTTCAAAAGAGGTCTTACTTCTCTTTCTTAACACTCAAATATATATACATATATATCATTTTAGACAGTTCTTCAATAAAGCAGTAAAGATTGTGATGTCTTTTTCCAGTTGATGGCTTCATAGATTAACTGCCTGTCCCAAATGTCTTGTTGAAAAGGTTAATATAGCCTGTTCCATCATCATGTCCACACATGAGGTTTTTGCACCTGTTTTATGCCATATCTAAGAAATAAATCGAACTATTTATTTATGTAATTAAATACTTCAAATATATAGGCTACTCTTTCTTCCCAGCATGAGACAATTTTGGGTGATTGCTAAGATTTAGTCACACCCTAATGTTACTGTGTATCAAGGAACAGTAAGACTCTGAAAGTCTATACCATAAGAAATGTTACAGAAGTAGAGTCTAAAACTGACCACTAAACCAAATGATTTGAATGAATCTTGTGTTAGGATTTTTGATTTACTGAAAATAATAAAAATGGTGTAGTAAATCAGGAATATATTTTAAAAATTCTACAGTTGTTGTAAAAGCAGTGTTGCTTTAAGTCAACATACTTAGGACGCATCACAAGATTTTCACTTAATTTCGTTTGTTCCCCCTGGAAGTAAGCCAGAAATTAATGGTGATAATAGGATGTATACATTATAAGTCCTGGGTCCAAATTTTAAAATAAATTTTTCAAAGTAATTCATGCACATAATTTATGTTGTAATAAATGGTTTATAATGAAAAATAGCAAATCAGGCTCCACCCCTCCCCCCCACTACTGATTCCCACTCCCAAGGGCCAACTACTTTCAACTCTCTTAGCTGTTTCTTTCAGTATTTACCTCCATATATTTTTTTTAATGCACAGATACTGGTATTTTAAATTTCTTAGTTTTAGGCACGATCTGCCAACTTTCTTTTATAGTGGATAAAGCTTTATCTTTCTTATACTGCCATCATTCTACATCCCACCCACCCATCTACCTCCATACTCCCAATTAATACATATGTATATGTTAATATATTAACTATAGTGTTACATATCATTATTCAATATATATGATATTGACATGCACATGTTAATATATTAAATAAAAGCTAGTGTTTATGTTATCATGCATGGGTGTTACACAAAGTACATTTAAGTGATAGATGTGTGTGTGTGTGTTAACACATATGCATACACATATATAAAATCTCATGCATCAATTTCCTCTTTCTCCTATATTTTTCCTCCAGAGCCCCTGGCATGCTTGCTGCAGTCTAGACTGATTTGTCTTGACCCTGACGAACTATAGCCGTCCTGGGATTTTCCTTTATTGACATCTTTAGATACCCCTTCATTGCTCTCCTGCATTGGGTTCCCCTTTTCATTAATCATTTATCTTTCACTTTCTTAGTTTATTCCATATTTTGCTTAAGCGTATCCTTTAGTAACTTCTCAAGAAAGTGTGCACTAAAGCTACATGTTTTGAGTTTTTTATGTTTGAAAATGTCTTTATTGTACTCTTAGCCCTGAAGGATAATTGAAAATAATTTTCATGGTGAATATTGTAACCATTGTTCCGTTGTTGCTTCCAATGTTGTTATTAAGAGATCTTGTTCCATTCAGGACCCTTTGCATGTCAACTCTTTCCATCTCTGGAAGCTTAAAGATCTTCTTTATATCTCTAAGGTACTAAAATTTCATGATAATGTGGTTTAGTGTTGGCTTCTTTCTTTCATTGTATCAGTATTTTCTTTCTGAAACTTAAGTTCTTCAGTTCTGGAAATTTTTTCTTGTATTATTTGTATAACTCTATATGTTATCTCTATATTTTACTATTATCTATTTATATAATCCATTTAGTAAGACTTTGAGCCTCCTAAATCTCTATTCTGGTTTTATTCTCCCCTGTCTTTGGATTACTCTTTGAATGATTT
>RJWJ010034622.1:0-17137 GCA_004363605.1 Indri indri | reverse complement strand
ATGGACCATCCGTGCCCAGCGCCCGGGTCCCTGCAGTTCCAGGTACCCTTTGAGAGCACGAACCACGCCTGCTGGGTTGTTTTTATGGATCCTACGAGATCTGAGGGGGCCGCCTGTGCTTTCCGTCAGCTCCGGCTTCTTCGTCTTTGTCTTTTGGCAAAGAAAATGCTAAAACATGGGGATTCTGGTGCCAGCATTGACCTCTAAAGCACGGGTCCCTTCCTGGCTGGGCGTGTGCGTTAGACAAGCCCTACTGGTGAGGTCCTGGGCCCCCGCCCGACGACATACCCCAACCTTGCCAATCACCATCTTCATTTTTTCCCCTAACTTATCTTTTGGTAATTCTCGTAAAATGGCAGACTTACTGCGGATGCTCACTGTCTTCTAAAAATGCTGTGTCTAGTGGGAAGAAGGGTGACATTTACTAATTTGGTTGCAAATTACGTTTGAAGTTTATGCACAGCTGTTCAAGATCCCTGAGAGCTCGACCATTGTCTGGCGCAGGTGTCTACCGCAAAGCGCTCTCGTTAGGCCCTTTCTTGTGCCCGTCGGACCTGCGTGTATTTAAAGACGTGGCAGAGGAGGGTCTTCTACAACCTGCCGAGCGCCAGCTGCCCAGCTCCTGCGAGTCAGCCATTGAATCGCAATCGGATACTTTTGTTCTTTGTTTTTCTTTTCTCTCATACACTTTTATCTCTGATTTCAAGAGCAACCTGTTTCAGCGTCCTGCGATTGTCTTCTATACTTCTAAAATGTGAACTCCCAGGGAAGACTCTGGTCACCCTCTGCTTTGTCACTTTCATTTCTGCCACCGTCTTGTGCTGTCGTGGCTCGGGATAGCGAGGATTACGTGGGCAAACTGCCACCTCTGTCCTCCTACCAGCTCCACCTGCCACGACAGAACCCTTGCCGAATCGGCGCGTAGCCTACACTGTGCAACTACTAGCATTTTGACTTGTTTTGCTGTCTTGCTTCTCTTTCAGGTATTAACAGAGATATCGCTCAGTTATTCACACCTCGGCTCTCTCTGTAATCTCCAAGATCCTTGTCAGCAGCGACACTCTTTTTCTCTCATTCACGGCAGGCGTTGGAGGCCCCACGGCCCATTTGTCATTGGTCGTTTTCTATAAAGATTTCTCATTGCATTGTAACCCATTCCCTCTCTTCTTTGGAAAAGACTAAATTCTTCTGTATAATGAGTTAGATGTTTTAACTAAAATTCCTGTGGGTTGGGCCCAGGATTTTCTTTCAAGAGCGTGGGCTTCTGGTACAAATCTATAACTTCAGAGACTCAGGAGGAAACTTCCACACACAAATCTCCTTAGAATGCAGTATTTAATTATAGTATATTGGCTTTTCTTTAAACCAGGAATTAGAATGAGCACTTCCCTTTTAATGCATTTGATATTTTAGAATTACTGATTATGTTGTTCACTCCTAAAATTGCTCATGATATATTAGTCTAATGTTATGGTTTGTTGACAAGGGTATATTTGATTTCAGGTGATTTCCTTTTTGTGGAGTTCAATCTTTTATTTTTTTAAAAAGAATTTCCGCCAAGTTATTTAAAATGATACAATTATATGATGAAAAATCCCAGAAACACAGATGCATCATGTGATGCCATATATTTATATATATTTTTTGCCCCAAATCAAATCTGTAATTAAAATAGGGAAATTAGTATTAAACGCATTCTGTTTCTGTCCACTATTTTAAAACTTTAAGCATCTCATTTCTAAGCAGCTACACATCCAGCTTAGCTTTTCCATAACTCTTCCAGTTCGTAAGGCAGAAATCCTGAGAAAACTCATGGAAAAACATGATATTAAAGCAGAAGGATGAATTAAAAGGCATTTCCTTACAATGATGGAAATATCTTCCATTATTTTAACATGCAAGCATTTATACACAGTCAAATTCTTATTTCTCTGTCATCCAAACATATTCATGGGGCAAAGTGAGAACCAGAGCTCACCCAAACCCAGAATCATAGCTTATATTCTGGGATTAAATTAGATATTTAAAGTTTCCCATTGTGACAGCATATCCTTCTACAGCTTGCTGCAGGTTGATGTTAGCTTTTGAGTTAAGCTAATGCTATTAGTAATAATCAAGCTAACAAAAGAGTGAAGAATGGTTCTATTTAGTCATTATTATTTACAATTTACGTGCTGGATATTATACATAGAATTTTATTTATATTTGACAAACATTACTACCTCGTTTAATCCTGCAAAGCCTTCATACGTTAGACACTATAGTGATTATTCTCATTTTTCAGATGAGGAAGCTGAGGCTCAGGGGATTGGGTGCTTATCCAGGTGTCGTGACTGATCGGTGGTAGAGTGAGGTTTGCTCAACCGCCCAGACTTCTCCAACCCTCAAGCACTTGCTTTAATCCAGATGACCCACCAATTAATTCCTTTCATTGTGAGAGACATAACATAAAATTTACCATCTTGGCCACTTTTAAGAGTACAGTTCAGTGGCATGCAGTCAATTAACATTGTTGTACAACCATCACCACCTACCACCCACAGAGCTCTTTTCATCTTGTAAAACTGGAACTCTGTCCCCATGAAACAATAACTGCTCATCCCCTCTCCCCCAGCCTCTGGCAACCCCCACTCTGCTTTCTGTCTCTATGATTTTGACTGTTCTACTTTCCTCATATAAGTGGAATCACACAGTATCTGACCTTTGGTGACTGCCTTATTTCACTTAGCATAATGCTGTCAAGGTTCATCCATGTTATAGCACGTGACAGGGTTTTCTTCCTGTTTAAGTCTGAGTAATATTCCATTTATGTATGTACCACATTGGGCTTATCCATTCATCTGTCAGTGGCCACTGGGTTGCTTCCACTTTTTGACTATTGTGAATAATGCTGCTATGAAGATGGATGTCAAATATCTGTTCAAGATCCTGCTTTCAATGCTCTTGAGTATACACCCAGACATGGAATTGCTGGGTCATAGGGTAATTCTATGTTTAATGTTTTGAGGCACCGCCATATTGATTTTCACGATTTTACATCCCCACCAATGATGCACAGGGGTTCCAGTTCTTCCACATCCTCACCAACACTTGTTATTTTTGTCTTTTTGATAGTAGCCATTCTAACAGATGTGAGACATTAACCAATTACCTTTATTCCAAATCACTGGGTGCCTGGTGTCAGGGACCTATGGGCTGACACTACTCCTGAGCTGATTGTTTTTTCCCATCTCAGCATGTGCTGATATATGCCTTCTTGCAGAATTACTGGGGGGACCTATTAACTCAGCCCCTGAAGGACTAGGCAAGCCATGGACAGTAGAGCCCCCAAAAGACAAACAAAATGTCCCTGTAGGTAGGGTTGTCCTACCTCCATGAAGGACCTATGATTCAGAAATGAATAGTTGTCGAGGTGGAATCAGTATTAATAACCCTGAGCGTGTAGGATGCTCTACAGAAGACGACTCACAGGTTTAATTATCTTGTGTACGTGATCAGACTAGGACAAATTCCCAGGAGAGAATGGAAAGAGAAACTGCCATTGATGAGTTCATCGGGCTTTTGTTGTGAGCCTCAGACCCACACACTGTACTGCACAACCCACGGGGAGATGCAGCTGGCAAATAGGAAATTATAATGAAGTATGATGAATTCATGAGATATTTGTATTATTATGTGTCAGTTTCTAGTGTTACGCAAGTATTGTATATATTTTTTCCTTCCTCCTCTATTACGCAACCCCACGAGGGCTGTCATTTTGTCCCTAGCTACACCCCCAGTTACTGCAACAGGGCCTGGCTCATACCAAGTGCTCAATAAACACGCGCAGAATGGCTGTGTGTTACAACAGGGGACACACACGGTGCCACTGGAGCAGCTAGATTTGGGGTGTCTGAGAAGATGTCCCAGAGCCGTAGGTGACAGCTCAGCTGAGACCTGAGGCTAGAGCCAGGCAGGGGGCTCCAGGCGGCGGGAGCAGTGTTCATGTAACAGAACGGCCGGCAGCGCCTGCCCGCAGCATCCTCGCGCAACCTGGTCTGAGCCTCTCAGGTGAGAGGAAGTGAGCAGGGTAAGCCCGGAAGCTTCAGTTTGATCTCTGCTCTCCTTGCTCATTTGCTGAATGATCTTAACCAATTAATCAAATACCTTCTCAGAGCCCCATTCTCCCCATTTGTGAAATGAGGAATACAATGTTCTCCGATGGCAACGATGTTTCGAGAAACAGCGCGTGCGGCGGTGCGTGTGGTGTTACCGTCGGGTGAAGCCAGCGGGGTTGGCTAAGCCAGATCGCGCGCGCAGGGCCTATGAGCAGCTTAGTCCTGCCCTTTAACCTCCAGGTGGGGACACTTTTGAGAGTGAAAAGGGACATTATTAATAACAAAGCTGGGAAAACAGGTACCAACCCAGAGTGTCCCGAGCAAACCGCTCTGTAGGGACACCTTACTTTTAAGTCAGACAAAAAGAGTTTGATCCTGTTCTAAGAACAGGAAGAAGCCCTCACCGGTTTCCCTACCAGTGGATGTCAGCTCCATTCAAGTTCTCTCCAGCATTTCAGAGAGTCGCTTACCTGACGGTGAATCAGCTCCCGGCTGGCATTGTGAGCTCCTCCACACCTTGGCAGCCGTCTGTTCACGAGGCACTTAAATTAGCACCCACGCGGCGTGAGCAGCGCAGAGGGCTGGGGGTGGGGAGACAGCCAAGGGTCTACTCTTGGCACTTTTAGCTAAAGAGCCTTCGCTGACGCCAAGTCTTTTTTTAAAAGCCTGTAATGCCTAAGGGACTGGGTGCTAAGTGTTCGAAGAAAAGAATCTCAACCTAGTGGTTTAAATGTCTGCACAAGCAGAATCGGTATCATCCTGGAAGTTTTTGTCTGTGAGCAAAAATCCCTCATGGAGCGTACAATCTATTGGGAGGGTCTAAACGGAAACCGACAGAGGCCACATAGTCTAAGGATTATTGATCGGTCACGAGAGGCCACAGGTTGTGCTAAGCACTTTGCGTAGATGACCTCATTGGTGCTTTGAGAACACATGGAGGAAACCAAGTCCCGATTTGGAGGATGAGGAAAAGTATTCCAGAGCACAAGGTGCGTAAGGTGGGGACTGAAGATGTATAGGAATTAGTGCAAGCGTGGAGGGGTTCGTAGTCAGCGAGGAGATAAGTCTTTCATGAAAGAAGCTGAAATCTTTCCTGCAGTTTTGGGAGAAATTCATCTCAGCTGTGTGTTTAGCATTTTTAGGGCAGTTGGCTTCAATACTTTCCATGCTGTGTTCCCTCAGGCGTTCTGGTTATACTAAAGCAGGCCTCATGCACAGTATTTTTCAAACAGGAAAATAGTCCATTAGTGGGTTATGACACTAATTTTGTGGGTGGTGACAAGTGTGTCTTTAAGAACGAAACAGAATAGAACAGAAAATACTAGAGTGTGTTTCACAGAGTAAGAGTAACTATTTCATGAAATTTTGTATCATTTGCTTTGGGACATATTAAATCTGTTTCCTACCTTACCTAAAAGCTTGAAAATTATGTACTTGTGGCATTTAGTTTTCTATACCTCTTCTTTAAGTCGTAGACTCACATAAGCTGAGCGCTGGAAGGAAGAGGGAGAAATGGGAAGGAAAGTGGCGTTTGCTGGCCGTGCCCTGTGCCACGTGCCCAGATCCTGGGAATTAATTACTCAGAGAGCCCCATGTGTTGGGTGGATCACTCACAGGGCCAGAGGAGACAGCTGAGGTTAGTGAGGATAAGAAACTTGATCAAGGGTCACACCACAAATTACAAGCATTGAACCCTCATCTCTGGGCTCTGAATTTAATATTGTTTTTATGCCTCCGTGGGTTGTATTTCCAAAATTTGTTAATCTGTTGGCCGTTTGGGGAAGACGTTTTCTCAGGGGAAGTGTGTTATTACCATATCACTCATTTGTCAGGAAGAATATAAACTTTGAGACACCAACCAGCTTCACAAAGACCTCGATAGGTTAGGAAGAAATAGTATTTATTCTACAGACCAGAGATCTTTCAACGTGACGTTGACAAAGATAAAACACGACCACCCATCCCTCTGCTGAAACTTTTCCCTCGCTGCTGGAGAGGGACTGCACGTGATGTCACGTGAGACTTTCTTTTCTAAATCTGGGGTCACTGCTGGATCCGACTGTCTGCCTTGCCCAGTGTCTATACGCAGGCTGATGAGTCTGCTGGAAAAAACTAGGCAACTCTGCATGTTCCTGCTGCTGTAGCTCCACGATTTCCAACTTCGATGAGGCTCTCCGACGTCCCCAGCTCTTGGACGTTCCCCTGCTCTTGTTTGCACCTCGGCTATTCAGTCATCACACCGTCTGGCCCCACCCTGCCACCCTTCCCTGTGTCACAGTGAAAGGAATGCCGCACCCCCGTCCAGGGTCCATCCTGCGTTGATGCCCTGGAACCCTTTTCTTCCTCTTTCTGGGGAATCTCGCTCCCCGAGTGTCTCCTCCCTCTGCCGCCCCGGCCCCTTCCCATCTCCCTTGCCTCCTGGCCCCTCTTTGCAAGCTCCTCTCCTCCTGCCATCTGCTGGGATGGTTGCTGTCTCTCAACTGTCTCGCCATGTGGCCACCCTCACCCCTCGCTCACCTCCGTGGCTGTCTCCTTGCTGGCCACAGCCCAGCCCTTGCTGAGCCAGATTCCCCCTGGTCCTCTGCCCGCGTGGTTTATGGGCACATCTGATGCCACATGTCCCGGCTGAACGCACTGTCTTCCCCCTTCCTCTTCCCACACGGTTCTCCTCCCGCTCTTTCCTGTGCCCGGCACCTCCACGCCTGCTGCACGACCTGAAATCTGAGTGTCTTTCCTTGAGTCCTTCTCCTCAACTGCCATAGCTCGCCCCAGACCAAGTCTGGGGTTCTCCTTGCAGCTCCCTTGTTCTCGCCATGCCTCCCACCCCAGCACCTCTACTCTGTTTAGGGGCCTCCGCATTTGTCTTCTGGACCAACGCCAGAACCTGCTCACTAGCCGGGCTGTCCTGGGTGCTTCTCCACGCTGCAGTGGGAAGCATCCTTCTGAACCCAGCATGCCACTCCTCTGCTTTAAGTCCTCCAGTGGCTGCCCAGTGCTGTTGGGATGAAGCCCAGACTCCTTAGCGAGGACCAGAGGGTTCCAATCCTTGCCTCCCCAGCCTCGTCTCTCGCACCCCACAGGTCACATTCCTCCAAGCTGAGGCTTTCAGAATCCGCAGGGTCCCTGTGACCCTTGCTTTGTGGAGCATTCTGCCCTCTGACCCCTCCTTCTGTGGCTAATTCCCGTACATCCTCAGTCCCCACCTTAGATAGCTCGTCCTCGGGAAAGCTTTGCCTGATCCTCCAAATCGGGACTCGGTTTCCTACCGCATGTTCCCAAAACACCTAGGAGATCATCTCCGTAAGGTGCTTAGCACGGCATTTGGCCCGTCATGACTGGTCAATAAACATGAGCACGTATTGCCATCGTTCATTTACTTTTAGCTTCCCCAATAGACTGTACACCCCATGAGGGCAGAGCCCAAGTTCTGTCTTGTTCCTTGTAGCCTCCCTGGAATCTAGCTCTGTGCCTGACACACGGCAGGTGCTCAGCAACTATGAGTGGGATAAATGAGTCCCACATTTCTGAGCCTTTCATGCCTGAAGGACCGAGCATTAGAGGAGAGACTCCCAACCTAGTGACTTAAGTGTCGGCATGAGCAGAATCATTATCGTCCTGGAAGTTTCTGCCTGTTGGCCTCGGGAATTACCCAGATACATTCTCCTAGAAACCAGAGCAGAAGGGGATGGAAACTGTTTAAAAATCCCGGGAGGTGACTTGCTGGGAGAAAAAGGCTGCATCTCCCCAGTGCGTGGTGTGGTTTCCTTCCTTTGTCCTCCCCCGCCCCACGTCTCATTCTGAGGACCATTAAAATGACAATAGTAAAAAGAAAAAAGAAAAAAGAAAAAAAGAATTGAGCTAAGAATAATCAGAAAATAAAAGGTAATATTAAAATATCCTACAACAAAAGAAAGAGGCAGTAAGTAAACATAAAATGTAGATACACTGAGAACTCAGAAGTTATTTTAATAAAGAGAAAATAGGAAAGGACAAAAGAGGTGAAATATTTTTAAATGATAAAAAAGATTTTAAGGATTCTTCAGAACAAAATCATAATTATTTTAAAATTCCTTAAAACAGTTAAGAATAAGGAAAGTTAAAAAGTAAAAGACTGAAGTCAAGAATTTGTATGACAGAAGTATGCCAAAGATAAGTAAAAGCGTTTGCACACACACAAATGTTGGGGTTTTTTTAAGAGTAATAAACTATTTAGGGGACACACTGAAACATAGACTAGCCCAAAGTATGAAACCAAAGAAAAAAATTAATCTTTTAAAGAAGATTAAAAATAAATCCCAGCAATAATGAAATAAAAAGGGCACTGATATTTACGGGTTCCTGACAACGGCTAAGCTTCAGCTGAGAGAATGTCAAAGCCAGTGCTTGGGTTTCTGGCACACTCCACAAAAGGCGGTGGTAACTGCTACGGGATGTCATGGAGGGAAAATGCACCGAGTCCACTGTGACATTTCCCTGCCGGGGAGTGCTGGCTCAGGGTCACGTAAGGGCAGGCGGGAGAGTTACGTTCATCTCTGCCTGCAGCATTAGGGGGATGCTTCTTCCTGCCTAAGACCCGGCATGTTCTGCGTTCCAGCCCCTCGTGGCATCTCCACGCTGAGCCTCCTCCTTTCCTTCTGGATGCGGGAGGATTCCGTGGGTCCTTAAGTGCCAAGCACACCCCTCCTCTGTTCGTGGAGACCTCATCTCAAACAGAATTCCTGTGACCTGTCCGCGAAGTCTCCCTTTCAAGCAGAATGCTGTTTGCCCCTCCCCTGTAATAGGCGATTTTCATTAAAATAGACCTTCACCGAGTCGTGGTAACATGTTGACTTTCTCTCTTCTGCTTCCAGCATCTCTGGGGACTTGCAGCTTCTATGCGTCTCAGTACGGGAGCTCAGCAATGCTGCTGTAATTCAACTGTTCCCTCCTGAGTGAGCTCGCCTGAGGGCACCTACCGAGTCTTCTCATTCTTTTCCTTTCTTTAAAGCTCGGGAGGCTGCCTGTCGCCAGGGAGTATGTTCTATTTCCCTCCAGTCACCAACACGAAGGCTTCTAAGCATGACTGTCATGTTTTCAGGGCCTGATCATTAGTGGTAGGTGCCCTAAGCACTCCGATTTCTGTCCGTATTCTCAAGGCGAGTTTTGGGGTGCAGACTGAGAAGCGATGTTCAGGGCCAGGTCCATGGAAACCGTTGGGTGCGTTGACTTCTGCTGGGCCAATGTCTGCCTTGCCGTCTGTTGGGTTCTTCCCTCCCAGAGTCCCTCCATCCCACTGCTCATCCGTTCCCTTATATGATGTCGGGGACAGGTGGTTGTTGGCATACGAGAGCGTTATGAACCCATGAGCTCGTCCCTTGTAGGAGAAGAGACGAAGAGAGGCCACAGAATCTTGCTGCATCCTTCACCCTGCTTGGCCCTGCTCTGCCAGGGCCGCGCCAGGCTTCCCACGCTGTCCAGCAGGGAGGGCAGACGGAAAAGTCCCAGCAATGGAAGTTAGGAGGCGAGATTCTGATTCAGTTGTACTATGTTGACCATCAAATGAATGAGTCGGATTGGGTGGTCTGTAGGATCCCCTGATGCTAATGCTTTGTAGCTGATGTTCAGGGGTCCTTTTGGCATCCACGAGTTCCAACCAGGCCAGGATCTCACCTGGGCAGCCGGGCTGGGAGAGAAGTGGGTAAGTTTCAAGGATCCCGGGCTGTGGTTGATCCATCCCGCCACAGCTGTTGGTGGGTGGCCCGTGTGGACTGAGTGATGTGTATGACCCCCTCGCCCATAAGCTGAAGCACAGACACCCACACAGGGAAGTTATTCAACTACAATTAGTTTTGATTTGGGGAATTAAAATGTAACACCGTAACAACAACAGCAATGAAACACCGTTTCTTCTACGGTGTTGGTGGTGATGATAGCACAAGGACAGGTGTAATAACCATGATTCTCCAAAAACGACAACCTGATTTCCTCCATGGGCTATATTTCTGGAAAATAAGATAATGATGAATAGCAAACGGATGGAATCTTCTCGCCTTTAAGAATGGGAACTCTTTTAATTCTTCTGCATTAGTCATTCGAAAAGAAAAACAAACGAGTGTACATTTTATTTGGGACATATTCAGACTGTACAGAGGGGTAATATTGACAGTAGCCAGAAATAAACTCTTTTCATAAGAACTTGAATTATTCGACTTCTTAGATACACCTGAGCCACTTGTAGACAATTTTATTAAAAAAAAAAAAAAGCTTTTAACATTGGTGAAAATAATTCAATGAGAAGTAACTTGCATAGCTCCGAGTTCTGAAGCAGAGGCAGCTTAAGTACTTGCCAAAGGCGTAGCACAAGGTCTTTTAGCCTTCTCCCTTCCACTTCAGAAAAAAGAAGGATTTTACTGGGATTCTTTCCTAGTTCTTGGGTGTTGAGATTTGTTAATATTTATAATACACTTGAGAGCTGTGACTAAAAGTGCTTTAGGAGAGTAATGCATCTGATCAGGAGGAAAAGGCTTTTTGTTACTCATTAAAATAAAATAAATGCAACTTATTTGGCCAAAAAAGGCTAATATTACTAAGCATAAATTAGCACATCATTTTAGAAATTAATGAAGTAAAACTCATCCATTACCAGTTTCCCAAAGTTGGAGCTGGCAGAAAGAAATGTCAACCCATAACATCATATTTGAATTTTATTATTTTAATAGAAATGAAAGGAAAAAAGAGCAAACCCCTTCTCTTTAGAGAACAGCCTTGCAGTATTCAGAACAGAGAGAATATTTGCTTATTGAAATATGCAAAATCAATTTTCTTCTAGAAAATAGATATTTTCTCATGGAAAAATAGTCTAGACCTCTGGGTGTAAATAATATAAACATAGTGAGAGATCACACTATTTATTCAAGTACAGCTAAGAAGGCAATTTATGAAGATTCATCAAACATTCTGCAGGTTCAGAAAGTAAAACACATTTGCTTGAAAGTATGTCTGAAAACTACCCATAGGAAAATTCAAGCTGAATTCCAGGGAATTTTAATCCACAGGGCACATTTTCTTAGTCTTTTGCATGATAGAATCAGAGGATTAAATTTTCTAAGAACCCCTTTTTAAAAGGCTAAGCCCTAATCAGTTATGTGTGACAAAGGCTTGAAACAGGATTTGGTAGCAAGTAATTAAGAATGAAGTGCAAATTGGTGCATGTGGACAGTGGACCTGCGCTACCCTGAAATTGTCAAGGGTAGGGTTTATTATTTAGTGGACATGTATTTATTTAACCTAGGGTATTGCTTTGGACATACTTGCAGTGGAACAAACTGCCCCCAAACTTAGTGGCTTCAAACAACTCCGTTTTATTTGCTCTTGATTCTGTGGGGCAGGGATGCGGGCTGCTCTAGCACTTGGGGGTTCGCTCATGAGGTTGCAGATCTGAGGTGGGGTCACTCCCATCTGTGGCTCCTCAGTGGAAGGCTGGGACTTCACACACACACACACACACACACACACACACACACTCACGCTTCCTCTCTTTCTCCGCCTGTGGCTCCTTTGGGCATCTTTTCACAATGATCAGACCCTAAGAGCCAGGGTTACGAACACACAAAAGCAAAAGCTCCAATCTCTTAAGGCCCAAGATAGGAGGTGACCCAGCATCAGCTCCCCCGAGGTCTATGGGTGGAAACAGGTCACAGGCCGGGCAAGACCCAGGAAGGGCGGCGGAGGGCACCCTGGGTGGGCGGCACAGTGGCATCACAGGAGGGCGGGTGGGACGGGACGGGCTGCTGTAGCCATCTTTGGAAAGCCCCTGAGCACAGATATTTAGGCTGTTGATACACTCACATTGCCTAAAGGCGACCTCGTTTATCTTCCAATATTGAGCCTCTAGTCTCACTGTTCAAGCAACCGACAGGATCTTACTGAAACAAAAATCTGACCTTTGTGCTCCACTTTAAAACTCTCGGGTGGCTCCACACTCCCCACAAAATAGAATCCAGACCCTTTGTGAGGTTTGTCGGGCCCTTCCCGGCCTGTACCCTGCCCGCCGGACTTAGCTCTCCCAGGGCCTGGCACCCTGCAGCTCCCACGCGCACCTTGCATTAGTCAGCACAGCTCCGCACTGCTCCTGCACTTCCTGTCATTCAAACCCGCATGCTAACCCCTGAGACGTCACCTCCTCGGCAAAGGCGCCGGCAGCTGTGTCAAGCGTCCCTCCTGTGTGCACGGTGGCACCCTGTGCACGTAGCAATGGGCTGGGAGCCCCAAGGGCAGGCTCTGCGTCCCCCCGTCTGTCCAGTCTTGCCCTAGCCTTTAGCAGAGAGTCCCCCACGGAACAAGTGCTCAGTGAACAGAGGTCGGACGTCAGCTCAGTACAGGCAGGTGACAGAGGAGTGGAGTGCCCAGCGTGGGGGAAAGACCAGAAAACCCCAGAGCGGTGGGCTCAGGCCTGCCGAGTGTACATGGAGAATGCTCTAGCAAAACCAAAGACATGACGCAAGCGTAGAAAGTAAAACAGAAAATCCGATTCGGTGTAAGAGAAGCCAAGGTGCGTGTCGTGGTGAAAGGCGTGGAGAGAAGAGGCGGTGGTGAGGTCAGGTGGCCGCGGAGAGGTGGGAGGAAGACCCCGCCTCCCCCACCTGGGGTGTCCCTGACCTGGAGGCAAAAGGCAGGACACCCAGAACCCAAACTGGCAGAACCTTACACCTCCAGACCCCGGGCAGAGCTCAACAAGTGCCCTCCCTGCCACCCAGAAGAGCCAGAGACAGGCAGGGCGCGGTGGAGTTGCTGCTGCTGGGAGGGAATGCATGACGCTCACGCCGAAGTCCCAGCTGCCACTCACGGCATGTGATCGGGTGTCTTCACTCTTGCGCCAACCTGATTGAATACCTTCAAAGTGAAACCCTGTGTGTGTCCTTGACTCTAGTTGACAAGGGACAGGGGACCCTGTGTTCCTGGGGAACAGGAGGTTCCAGCTAACAGCCAACCCAGGAAGACCCACCTTGAAAGAGCCCGTGGCCTTCTTTTGACAAAATAACTGTAAAAATGTAATCATTGCCAGAAAATATTTTCCTGCTAAATACTGGAAGAAGAAAGCATGCTTACGGTCCTTTTGCCTCTGAGTGTAAAATAATCATAACTAACGCAGGTTGAGCTTCTTCCATCTGCTAGTGCTGCTCTGGTCATCGCACCTGCATCCTAACAACCTTTTGGGCAGGTCCTGTTGGTGTCCTCATTTTACTGACAAGGAAACTGAGGTTAAACTACTAAGTGGCAGAGCTGGGATTCAAATGCAGGCAGTTTGATGCTGTGGTCTGAGTTTTTAACACTCTGCATAGCTGAGCCCGGATTTGGCAATATATTGTATCTATTGACCTTAAAAAAAAACACTACCTGACATTTGTGTTAATTCTGAGAAGTGAGTTTTGAGACTTCCTTCCCTCTTTATATGTCAATTACTGTTTGGGGCTATTTCCTCGTTTTGCTGCCCAAGATCTCAGTGACTTTAGGAACAGAGAAGACTTCATTCCGGTCCGGCAGCGCTGTCAAGCCGGGAGCTTCTCCAGGTCCTTCCCCAGGTGTTCTCTGCTGGTGCCCCGGCGCTGGTCTCTGTATTCAAGCATCTAAAAATTCCTCCCGGTGTTTAGAGAGATTTAGAAAAGGCTGAAAATCTATACGGAACTCCTGAAGTTTTTATCTCTTCGGGGAAACTTAGGAGGGAGAGAGGAGATTGCCACAGTGGTTTGTTTCAGGCTCATCCCTGACTGGGGTGTTTCGAAGATTCCCCGGAAGCAGAATCGTGCAGCTGAGGCCTGAGACAAGGTGGAGCTCTGTGACCATGAACATCCATGTCAATCCCAATTTAGTTTCTTTCTAATGTAGCCGGATGCCAGATTCATTGCGTGCTGTCTTCCCTTCTACCAGCCTTATTTCAGACCTACAGTGTTGTAACTTTTTAAAAAAATACATTTCAAGGAAACCTAAAAAATGTATTTTAAAATCCTAATCCATTCTCCCAGACTGATTCATTTCAGTTCTCAAACTCTCATGACTTCTTCCTTGAACTTCCCTCTTTTTTCTTTCATCAATACTTTCTTATCTTTAATGCTATATTTGATAATAGACTAAACAGATTTTAAGTGGCAAACTCTATCATATCAACGCACACACATATGTACAGACCACTGTAACTTGCAAAGAGCTGTTAAGAAGAAATTCGTTTAATTATAAGTGAGCGAGAAATGCAGCCAGATTAACATTCTTGGGGATTTGCTTTGAAATCTGAACTTCAACTTTATGGGGCTGTTTTGGGGATTAAAAAAGTAATATACTCTGCTGACCTGTGAGATATACCTAAATTATTTTTCAGCATATTCCTTCGTCACTTTTTAATTTGCTTTTTGGTCAGTACATTCTGGTATATCTGAATCCATAGTAAGTTCGCATCAAGTTTGAGACCCTTTTTATGCCAATTATTTAGTATGATTTGGCAGGTTCCTGAAGCACAAGATTCCAAAAAGCTCACAAAGGAAAGACATTCAAGAAAACATCTCTTTCATCAATAATTTCAAAAGATAGTTTTTTAAAAAATTTCAAGAAATCTATACTTTCTTGTTTTGGGTTGGTTCCCCAAATAAAATCAGAATACAATATAGTCTTCATATTTGAGCAAATGGATCATTTTCGGAGACTGAACAATTCATTGAATGTGAGTATTAGCCCTAAAAATGAATACTAAATGGAGAAATCAGAATAGCCACCAAGGTGCAGGACATCGTGATGCCCTGTCTCGAGGGCAGAGACAAAGTACCCACACTTTCCGCGGTGGCTTCCGTTTTATCCTCGTCCTGACGGGGACCCCTCTCCACTGCCTGTGTCTGTAGGGGATTTGTAGATTCGGTCATAGAGCAGGGGAGGGAGCTGTGGGGAACAAGGACAGGCAGGAAAATTTTTTTCTTGGAGTCGACTTCCCAGCAAATCGGGGTGACCACCTTTCTAACACTGCTCTGCACCTAATCTCAAAATATGCCGGAAAGTTCTCACTATGCCTTATCCATCCAGTCCCCGAAATTCTGCCAAGTAGGATTTTAAGAAACACAGATCCTCTTAAAAATGCAAGTACTGCTGAGATTTCTTTCACCCATCAGAGTGGTTGAAGGAGTAACAAAGAGAAAATGGGAATTTTTATGGAGAAGGGGGAAGCTGGGTTTTACCAGTCAATCAACAAACATTTATTGATCAAACACCTAACATGTCAGGCATTGTTCTGGGTGTCAGGAATACAGGGGAGAGAAGAGAGGACAGGGGCTGGCCCTCTGTAAGCCTGCTTTCCTTTGGAGGAGAAAGTACATGGCACGCGAATAGGAGAAGATCAGGCAATGGCAAAGTGCTAGGAAATAAAAACAGAGTGAGGAACCAAAGAGAATTTCTAGAACCTGGCCTTTTAACTTCTGCATGTGTCACCTCTGAAGGGACACGAACACGCCTTGCTGTGCACGGTCTTGCACTTGGCAGCCTCTAACGTTCCGCTGGAGAATGCACAGCCCTCGCTAATTTGCAAAAGGAGTTCTTCGTGGCCCTCTTACACCCTCAGGATCAAAACTGTCTTTGAGAATTTTCCCCAAATCTTCATAAACAGAGACAAAAATAGTAAAATGTGAGATTAGACCCCCCCCAACTTCAACTTGAAAATCTTATTTTTCTTCCCGCATCAAGGTGACCACATCTTCACAAGTGCAAGAATAGATGACGATATTCCAGCAGGCAGCGATTCCCCTGAAAGTCCGACGCTCCCAGGGGCTCTATGGAGTCTGCCGGCTTCCTAAACCAAAATGATTTCTCAGATTTTCATATTATGCCCATGATGTTTGCTTGCTAAACCATCAGCTTAAGTTATTTACCCCGTATCTTTGATCTCAGTTTCTGGTTGTATTTTATCTAAGTCATCTTTACTTTAGTTGAGCTAAAGCTGTGGTTTTGCAAATTAAATCGGTTGTGGGTTTCTGCATGTATCTGCTCCCTGTGTTTACTGAGCTTTTTTTTTAAAAAAAGTTAGTATCGTATGTCTGTTTACATCTTTACCATGGTGTGAGGGAAGGTTTGTTTTGCTTAAGGTTCTTTTAAAGTAATTCAAGACGATTTAGAAGAACACATTTTTAAAAGTCAACACATTTTTTAAACCTCCCGTTTAATGTTATCTCAAGCCACAATTGAATTCCCTCCAATGTTTTGAAGTTTTGAGATCACGTGGTTCATAAGTCTGGACTTTATACTTTAGACAAAAAGAACCTGTTTCGTGTTTTAAATAAGGAAGAGATTTTTAAAAGACAGCTCGCGTGGAGAAAAAGCAACATGATTGCTCAAAGCAGTAGGTAATTAGAAATCTATTGCAATAACCCCAATCATGGACAGAAAACATCTGAGGTCCCCAAGCTCAAGGACCTAAGAGTAGTGATCAAATACAACAGAAATAACCAGAAAAAATCCACAGACTTGCTGCATGGATGGATGGAGGAGGTGAGGAAAAACGAGGACTTACAGGTGATTCCGGTATTTCTAGCGTGGAAGACTCAGGCGGTGGCGATTCCATTGACCAAGACAGGAGAGGAACACATACGATCCTGTTTGCGTTCGCTGTGTTTGGGGCGGGTGGAACACCACCCGGAGAGGTCTGCTACGGAGTTGAACATATGACACTGAAGAAAGTGAGTATATAGTTCAAGAAAAATGTCCTTTTCGAGGTTACCAGTAAGTAGGGAGTCCTGGAAGTCACCAAAACGATGAGATTGTCCGTAAAGGTTGGTAGGAGAGAAGGGAAGAAAGTGAAAACCTGGATACATTCCGAAATGTTCAGGTAAAGAAGCAAAACCAACAGAGTGAGCGGGACAGTGGCCACAGAGGCGGAAGGATGGCGGGAGGGAAGGGAGTGAGCAGTGCTCCGTGGACTACTGAGGAAGGAGACCAAGAACGAGCCGGTGCATCTGGAAATTAGCAAGTCGTCAATGCTCTTGGAGGATGCAACATCAGCAGGGTGGTGGGTGGCAGAAGCCAAAGGGCGG
>RJWJ010034621.1:0-17137 GCA_004363605.1 Indri indri | reverse complement strand
ATAAGGATATTCTTTTCCTCTAGGTATACGGTGGGCATCTCTGGAACGAAGATTTTATGACCTGCTTCAGGGGAGAAGGGTAGGGGAAAGGCGAGAGAGACCTTCCTGCTTCTGTGGTTTTCTTGAATCCCAAAGTACCATATTTTGAGGTAGCATGTCTAGAACCCCATCAACTCTGTTATTAACCACATTTCAGGAACAGCTGTACCTCGCTTAAGTTTCAATTTCTATTTATTATATGAATACTTGATTATTTAACGAGAAAAAACGAGGAACCTAAGGAAAGCTCTTATCACCATGCTTAACGTGTATAACAGGGATTCAAAAAAGTTTAGTTTATTCTTTTCTTCTCCCAAGGGGAAGTCCTAGAGCCATTATGCTTAATACCTTAGTCTTATTGAGTGCATATTATGTGCCAGACAATATCTGATTGCATAGTTTGTAGGATCTCACTTAATGCTCACAACACTTTTATGAAGCAATTTCTATAATTTTTATCATCCCCATTTTACAGGGGAGAAAAATGAGAGATTGAGGATCAAAGATATTAGTCATCCTTGGGTGTTGCTTACTCTGATTTTGCTCCCCTAACAACCTTACCACTTAAAATTTGGGCATGCAAGGTTTTCAGTACATATTGTGTTAGATAATACTCTATATCTTTCCATTAACTATGTTTCAATTCAAAGATTCAAAGTATATTGGTTGTCTAAATATAATGCACTATGTTAGGCACTGTGGAAAAATACACATTTGACTGACAGTCTCTGTCCTCAAGAAACTCAAAATTGGATGCAATTTATATACATTATTTCCAAGCCCAAACCCATTGACTGAAGCATTAGGCTTATTCTATGATTGCTTTGAACAAGAAGAAAACAACTGTAAAATATTCTCTTGGGCTATTAGAAATCAGAAATTGCCAATATAGATAAATTGCCAAGACATGTAACTGAGAATTTACACAAATGCTAATGAAATCTGGTCACCGAGGCAATTTACTGAAGTCAAGGCAACGCAATTAGAACAAGAAGAATAACGGATATAGAATTAATTCAAAGAAGTAATTTTATCTGTACACACAAAGAGTTGAGCTTTCTTTCTATACTACAGGATGAGATCATAAAATTTAGACTTGAATGTAATGGTATTTAATCCCAATTATAATAAAAACTTGAAAAAAATAATTATTTCATCTGTCTCCCATAAGCACTGAGATTTTTAAATGAGAATGTTTTTCTAAATGAAGATCAAGTGTTCTTCTATCGTTATAAAAGAATCCCCAGAGTGATATTTTAGTAAAATGTAATTAAAAACTTATAAACTAGTAAACTTAGTACAGCTTAGAATAAAACTTCTCATGTAGGACAATCAATGTGGGATTAATGCAGTTGTCTGCTATAAACTCTGTGCCGTTCAGGGCCTGAATGCCAGCATTATTTTAAGTTTCAAAATAATGGGGACATTAGACAGTCAGAGTGACTTTACAATATTGAACAGTGTACAGTAACATTATAGAACAGAAAATTAATTCTATTTTTCTTTTCAGAGTTTTAATAATAGCTAGATTGTCAAGGAGGCATCTGGATTATTCATTTATTTCAAAAAGCAAGATCACTGTATTAGATTGAACATGAAACTATTTCACTCTTTGGTTGATGATTGGCCAGAATATCATCTATTGGGTTCTGTGTATTAATACAGACAATGAGTTATCTACATTCTTAACACAGGAGCTTTGGTTATAAATTTTTAAAAAAGATACTGGTTTTTAAAATTTCTAGCTATCAAGGTTTTTTTTTTTTTTTTTTTTTTTTTTGACATGTCTTTTCTTACCCACCGTAATACTCAAATGATCTATTAAAACAAACAGGGTAAGTAAGAAAATGCTAACAAAATACTCAAAGCAGTTTCTGGCTAAATACTAACATGATTGCACATGTCAGAATATTATCAACCATATTATTGCTGTTTGCTTCAGTTTTATCCTCTAAGATGCTATGCATTCATTTCAGTTTTTCAGCAAATGCTCAAAACATTTTGTGAGCTAATTTTTGGAAATTATCATTAGAAGTAGAAGCATGTTTATTTGAATATTCAAAACTATGGTAAATATACCAAAATATATATTTTTAAATAGGAAAATAGTTACAGAACTTATTTGTGGGGAAAAATGCTACATATGAGTGTGTATGTTTGTGTGCTGTGGAAAATATTGTGGCTAGATAAATACAGTATCATTAACTGATTATTTCAGGAGAGTGGGACTGGACAATGAAAATAAAGATATTTAACAATTTTTAGTATTTCTTGGAATTATTGTAACTGCAAAGATGTGTACTATATATAATTGAGAAACCAATGAAGTAATATTTAAAGAAAATGTAAAGAAACAAAATTACAGAAAAGAAAATACCTTTCTTCTTATAGGGAACAAACACAGCACGAATTCTTAGAACCTTCTCAAAGTGAAGAATAAAATCATCAGATTGATGGACTTAAACAAAAATTCACAGTTAAGACATGCTCCATGCATAATGTTAGACATTGTTTCTTCTTTGATTGTCACCACAACCCTGTCTTGAGAAATTGAGATTTATAGAGTTAAGTAGTTTACCAAATAAAACCCAGCTGCTAAATGTTAAATCAAAATTTCCAATCTTTTTATTCCCAGGACCTGTGTTCATAGCAGCTATATTATACTCCCTTCTCTTATTTCCAAAAAGCTTATTGTATTTATTTGTGAAATTATGTCTTTTTATTTGTCCCAGAGAATCAAGCAAAAACAATAAAAAATCCGTTTTTAATTGAGATATATTTCTTGTTATCTTGTTGAGGATATGAAATTTTTTCATTAAGAGGTGTACTTTTTTGTACTCTTTTGTTCTGGCTTCTTTTCCTCAACATAATGTTTTTGAGATTCATTCATGTTGGTTTATATATCTGCATCTCTTCCTTTTTTATTGCTGAGTAGTACCTATTATACGAATATATCATAATTTGTTTACCTAATCTCCTTTAATGGACATTTTGGTTGGTTCCAGGTTTTGCATATTACATATAAAGCTGGTGTGATCATTCTTATATAAGTCTTTTTGAGGACCCCCCCAACACACACACACACACACACACACACACTTCTCTAAGTATCTAGAAGTAAAATTGCTGGAAGATAGGGTAAGAAACTGCTAACCAGTTTCCCATACTTGTGCCGCTTTACATTTTCATCAGCAATGTACAAGAGTTTCAACTCGTATATGTCATTTATATTGTCCTTTCTCTCAGAAATTGTGGAGAGCTTCTTGAAAAATGCCCAAGTCACTAAAATCTCTACAAGGCAACTAGAACCCAAGCAACACTTCACTCTGACTTATGCCAGAGTCTGATGCAATTGAAATCAAGGGTAAAGTCAGCCTTCCCTTCTATAGTGTTTCCCATTAAATCACATTGTGAAATCATTCGTAACAATGGCTAAGGGTGTAACCAAAACATCTTGTGTGAATAGACTTACTCAAAATGTCAGGTATAGAAATATAAGAACTGATATATTTTCCAAAGTGGAAGAGTTCGACAGTAATGACTGTTTGAATAAACATGTAAGACAACCTCTGAATATGTCTTCAACTAGTAGAAATCCTGAGCACAGTCAGTATTTTAGAAATCTACCACCAAAGCCAGAAAATATATCATTATTACTCCTTGCTAGAGTGTTAAGGGAAAATATTAATATTTGATTTGACTTGAATGTTGCCGGATAGAGAAATACACACATGTGTTTTGCATATGGCCTTGACATGTACACATCTATTGAAAGTAAAATGACCCTCTTTAACAAAAAATGGAGTTTACATCCTTATTACTTTCCTAAATAACTAGTTTCTAAACAGTTACAGTGGCTGGGTGATGGGATGATGAACATCAGGATTATTATTGCAGTTAACAACCAAGTCAGCTAAGTTTTTCTATTAGATTGAACAAAATGCTTTGTGATTGCTTTTCATTAACTGGATAGCGTAGATGAATTAAAATAAACAAGAAAATAATTCTTGTGTCTTTCTTACATATATTTTGTCTCTTGAAATCTATAATAATTAATCTACAAAAACTGACTCCAAAGCATTATTATAGAATGAAAATGTTTACAGAATAAGTAAATTATTGTCATTGCAAAACTACTACTTCGAACATTTTTCATATTTAGGACAGATATAAAAAGTAGATGGCCTCATATTAATGAACATTTTCTTCACCCCAAAACTTTATTTACATGTGAGTTATTTGAATATATTTTAACATGAATTCAATGTTATATGGTTGTTAGATCAAACACTGAATCTATGTATTATCATACACTGAAGCATAATAAAATCACAAGATATCTGGATTGAAAAAAATATTCTATAATACTGTGTCTAATATTGAGACTATAGTGAAAATAATTTCAAGGTCCATTTTGGATTCCAGGAATAAATTTGCCATGCCCTGACAGCAGTAGAACACATTCTCGCAGATTTCTTGTACCTTACTTACTTTGGCTCCTCTGATTTCTCTGGCAATGGAAATGAAATTAAAGTGCTACCTGGGCAAACTTATGAGGAAATAAAGATTGTATCAGCCACCTATTAATTCACACAGATCAATGGAAGAGGTAATACCCTGCTATACAAAATAATATCCTGTTCTAAACTAACTGTATCAAAACTTTAAAAATGCATAAGAAAGTTCAGGAAGAAGGTCCTTTATAAACACCTGACTTGAAATACAGAAGATATATGGCTGATAAAAATGATCAGTTGACTTCAGTCAGTCAAGAGTTGGAAGCTGTTTTTCTTGCTTTCATTCTCTCCCCCACCCCCGACACACATATGCATACCTCCTACTATTTTTTTCTGTTTTCCCTGGTTCTTTGCCTCGACATAACATTTTTGAGATTCATTCATGTCATTTTATATACCTGCAGCTCATTCTTTTTTATTGCTGAGTAGTATCTATTATATGAATATATCATGATTTTGTTTATCTAATCTCCTTTAATAAACATTTTGGTTGGTTTCAGGTTTTACCTATCACATATAAAGATGGTGTGATCATTATTATATAAGTCTTTTTGAGGACCCCACAACACACACACACACACACACACACACACACACACACACACACACACTCAAACACACAGGCACTTCTCTTAGACAAGCATCTAGACGTAAAATTGCTGGAAGATAGGGTAAGTAAGAAACTGCCATAGGCCAGTATGAGAAATAGAAAAAAAAAAACCTTATCATAATATGAATTTTGCAAGAACAAAAACAATAAAAACAGCACACATGCACCAGCTCCCCCTCCCCACGGAGAACCTTAAACAACAGATCTGAAGATAACTGAATCCAGGCTATTCCTAAGATTTTCGTTGGTGGGAAGAGTTTGGGAGTCTTCCCCAAGTGTCCTAATGGAAAATAAATGAATTCTAGTTATTCGTTCCATACTTCTTTCACGCAATTTAAGAAAAAAAGTCCCAGAAAGAAAATGTGACTAACCAAGTTAAATTCACTTATCCTAAAATATACAGAAAGAGAAAGATCTGGAGGGAAAGCTCCAGTCACCAGAAACGGCAGCAGGAGAGATGGAGCTATTTTTCTCAAAAAGAAGTCAAATATAATTAGAATAATGAATGAATACTGGGGACCAAAACCAAAACTCTACAAAACTCTTCTGAACACATAATTTGCACCTCAGGAACCGAAAGTAAGCAACACTAAATCATTCACTAATACAGATGTTTCAAAATGACTATTATCACTAATAAAATGAAAATTTTAAACAATAGCAAAAAAGAAAAAGAATGTATCAGGTATTGGGCAGGACAGATTGAGTATTGGTGAAGAGTGTCCCCCCATCATCCTGACCATGGTGTGATGTGGGACATCTTACTTTACCCTCTTGCCCTCAGATTCATTATCTTTCAATGGAAGGAATTCTACCTTCCTCAAAAAGTTATGAAGAATTAACTACAATATATTCTGCAGAATTAACTACAATATATTAAAGTACTTTGCATAGTGCCTGAACACAGAGTCATCTGCCAATAAATGGTAGCTGCTATAAATATATTATTATTATTTTACAACTTTTTATTTAATTTATCCTTATTGAGTCACGTGTTATTGCAATTTTTGTTATTAATAGCAAAGGTTGACTGACTCCTGTCAAATACATTCTACAATTTTTAGGCCAGGAGGAAAAATTAACGATCTCAGTAATTGACAATTTCATTTTCCTTAATGTACTCAGAAAAGTGTTATCCATGCAAAAGATTCCAAGGAAGCTTTTGATTGACCTTTAGGGCAGTGATTCTATTGCCTTCCATCATTCAACAGATAAGGATTTGTTGAACAAACATGATGCTGAAAGGAATGCACAAATATATTACAAAATTAGAAAGTGGACATACGGGGGTAAAATGAACAGCTCTTTTCTCTTGAGTACAATAGTTCTTTTTTGTCTCCTTTTTAAATTTTTTTCAGGATATGTGTTATAAAGAAATGTGAGTATATTCTTCATTAAGAGTTTTTATGAAGATGGTCTTGTTCTCTTGGTTTAGTGTCTAGACAGTTAAGGAATATTGCTGAGGAAAATTGAACATGCAGCATTAATGGTTGCATTAGTCTGCTAGGGCTGCAATAACAAAGTGCCACAGATTGAGTGGCTTAAATAATAGAATTTTCTCACAGTCAGTAGACCAGAAGTTCAAGATCAAGGTGTCTATAAGATTCATTTCTTCTGAGGCCTGTCTCCTTGGCTTGTTTGTGGAGTCTTCTTCCTGTGTCTTCACATGGTCTTTTCTCTGTGTGTGTCTCTGTTCTAACTTCTTATAAGGAAGCTATTTACATTGGATTAGAGCCCACCCTAATGACCTAATTATTTAGCCTTAACTCCCTCTTTAATGGCCCTATCTCCAAATACAGTCACATTCCAATGAACTGGGGATTAGGACTTCAACATACCTATTTTGATGGGACACAATTCAGCTCACAACAATGATATTTTATGACTCTCTAGAAATTTATTTAAGAAAATTCTGAACTGGA
Source organism: Indri indri (assembly GCA_004363605.1). Lineage (NCBI taxonomy): Eukaryota > Metazoa > Chordata > Mammalia > Primates > Indriidae > Indri > Indri indri. The sequence continues at coordinate 10,049 of RJWJ010034621.1, read as the reverse complement.
GACCCTCACTCACTAGGGAAATCATTTACTATAGTCCTCTTCTCTCTAGGCTCTTAAAATTACATTTTAAGTTGTTGAAAAAGATTATTATGAAGTATTTCAAAACTATATACTTTCTGTGAATTTTTTACAGTGAATGAAAATCCTAAGCCAAAACTTAATGCTTTCCTTTAATCATGACTATTTTTCACATATGTGTATAAATATAGTTCATGATTATTTTTCTTCCCAACGTTATAGGACCTTTGCTGGCCAAATAGCATTAGATAAATATCGGGCAATTGTTCAAAGAAGTACAAGGCTACTGTCTAATTTATTTAGAGATTTACTGTGTAGATTAGATTATGATATTATATTATGATATTAGATACCAGTATCAGTCATATCTCTGTCCTGAAAATTAACCGAGAAATCATTTTATTAATGGTACCACAACTAACTTACAATACACAAAATAAATTAAAACAGCTGTTTCCTTCTTTCCCTCTGGATAGTCTAACTTTCATAGTTCTTATAAAATTTCTAGATGATCTCTATTAAAATCAGCCTCTTGATAAGACATTTGATGGTCTTTAATTGAATTTTGTCATCCCCTACATTAAAGTTTGTTTACTGTGCTATGAGTTTTTTCAATACTGGCGGAAAATCTTCTGCTAGACATGCAACTCAAATGCAGCATGTAAGACTATATGATGGAAATCTATGCTTAAAAAAGTTGCTCAATACTAAGATATCAGTCATTTTTCAATCTTTAAATAATATAAAAAGTCAGGAAGGACATATCAAGATGATAAACTGTCTATTTTGTCCATTTTAAAATTTCTCCAAGCGATAGATTTCTTTCATAAATGTCAACTACTCTAAAATGCAAAGACTCAACCTAATAAAGTAGTGCACGTAGCCATTCAATTAGATTATCCTCTCCCTCTTAAAGAAGAACTATAACTAATGGGCCTAATTGCCTTTGAGAGCTTGGGACATGTTTATTCCTGCCTTCCCACCCCTGCAAATGCTTTATATGTCACTTGAGCAATGAGAACTTTCTGTGATAATGCTTTTACACTTTAATTAGAGAGTTGAAGTCTGATTTTAATGCTTAAGCAGCCCACCAAAATGGCAATTGTAAATATTTTTGAAGAAGAGATACCAGCAGAATTGTACTAAACCCTACCTCTAAAATATTGCAAATATAACATGTGCTAGGTTTAATTAACTTCCATTATCCTTCAGTAAGGCTACATACCTGGCAACAATAGTGAACAGATGTATAAATACTGGAGGAGATTTTCTTGCTGTAAAATTCCAAAGATTTCCTCAGTCGGTATGTATAGCCTCATGATAAAAGATGTGTTACTTTTAAAATTGTGGCAAATATTCTAAATTTTGCATGAAAGATGAATTTTTGGAGTTTCTCTTCAGCATGGGACCATATTTCTCCTCCTCAAAATTTAAATAGAGTGTAATTTTTTATAGTATATGTAAACAATGGTCCATGCTGCAGTGTTATCAGATGAATTTAGGAAACAAAATATTTCAGGAAATACAACCAAAACAAATAACCATTCAATGTGTTCTCACTGAGAAAAATCAAAATATATGTATAAATGTGCATACATATTAAGCATATGTAACTCGTAGTGGTGTGTGTTTTATAGCAGTACTTAAATCTTTCTGCTTCAGATGGCTATCATTTAGAGAGTACACACAATTAGGGGTCTGATATAAGTTAGAAGAAGTGGTAACAGGTCATGGGATACTCAGTGGAAGTGTGTGGTCACTGGGTCTTTTATAAGAAATACAGGAAACAGAACATCTCTTCTGTTCAAGTTCTTCTGCTTTGTTACCTTGTATCCTGACACTAAGTGAGTGGTGAAATGAAGACACCCGTAATATCTGTCACAAAACTATTCTCATGCCTGCTCCACTTGGCAAGACCTTGTCAAGGGAACTCCCTTGATGGTGCCCACCATCTGATGATAATTCAAGCCTCCATCCTTAATGTCTAAGCTACCTGGAAAGCTTAAAAACTATGATAGCAATAGCCTGCAAACGAAGACCTGGCATGAGAGACAGAAGAGGAAACTTTTTATTAAAAAAATGCCATTCTTTGACTTTTATAATGATTGCTTATTGTCTATGATTGTTCTAATGAAGTTTGTTAATTCTCAGGAATCAATATATCCCACAATGACTGCTCTGGGTTTTCTAGATGTAAGTGACTATCTATTATCTTGTTGTTCATGCTTTATGTCTGCTGTGCCTTTTACTGCCATTCCATAACAGCCAAAAGGAGAAGATAGACAAAAAAGAAGGAATTGATGATAAAATGAAAAATAGAGAAGAAAAGAAGAGCTTGTGGGTGGAGATGAAGGTAGACAATAAGGAGAACAATGTGGAGTTTCTAAGGTAATGTAAAGAAATGGTCACATTTGTGACCTTATCCTATTTGCCTAGTGTCCACTTTGAGGACAATATATATCACCAGTATCTTGAATGACACTAAGTCTTGAAAACAACACAAACCTGTGTCAGAAGCAGGTTCTGGAATTTGAGAGCCCAGAAATCCACAAGAGGCCCCCTCAAGTAACAAGCAATCTTCCCAAGCCCTAGTTAGTCTAATTTCCCTCCTCACAATGTTCCCTCATTTTTAAATTCCTGCCATGATGAAGAAAAGCAAAACAGAATTCTCCAGTATTCACCAAGTCCTAATACTCACCAATATGCTATTCCTGGTACTTGATACCAAGCTGGTTTGACAGCACTCTTGAGAGGATGATTGGCAGGGCAGCTACTTTTTTTTTTTTTTTTTTTTTTTTTTTTACCTGAAACTGTATTTAACTAAATGTTTGTAGAATTCAGCTTCTGATTTGTTACTTCCTATGGGTCATTTTAAAATGGATTTATATTACAAGATAAAATATTAACTCTTCAGTCTGAAATTTAATACCCTATCCAGAAAATCTACTCACTGACTGCCTTTGCAAACATATCTTCAGTTATTTCAGAGTTCCAGAAGAAACACTTCTCTCTCTCTCCCTTTCTTTCCCTCTTTGATCTGCTTACTGAGCCATGCAAACCACTTCCACACCTGAGCTTTTGTTTAAAGTATCCCTCCCAGCTGAGCTCTTCTCTTCTCTTGGCCCATTCAAATGTCACCAACTCTTCTGGGCACAATTTATGTCCTACCTTCTCTGAGATGCTGTCTTCTGACCATATTGTTTAGTAATAATTTTCTAAGTTCCCACAGCCCTTCCTCAATGACCACTTACGTAGCATTTGCATATTGACATTAAATTTGCCGTAGGCATCTTTTTTCCCTAAAGAAATATAAATTTTGAGATCAATGATCTTAACTTAGAATCTTCTTTTTATCATTTGCAGAATCTGGCATGGTATGATATTCATAACATAAATTATTAAATGAATGAGTACAGACTTCAAAACTCTTTTGGTTTGAATCATGCAAATAAATGTTTAGGGTCAAAAATTAAGTTTGACAACCAAGCAATTGCAAATTAACAGTGTAGTTAGTACTAAAATCATATTGTTTTTTCCTAATAAAAATCAGAAAACAATATAACAAAAGACATGCAACCAGACCATATTTGCAAATTGTTAAAAGAGCTCAGCTTAACTTTTCTAATGTCTAAAAGTTCTTAATTAAAATATTAAAGTAATTGGATTTTGTTTTTAAGTCTAGCAGCACAGAAACTATATTGAAATGTCTGTTACAAATGCATAAGGAAAATAATCTCTTCTTATTTTGTTATTCTATTTGATATAAGAAAATAGATAAATAGTAATAAAAGGGCTTCTACTATATACAGGAAAAATGCTGCTAGATCATTATTCCATTCCTAAAAACCTCCTTCAGAAAGATATCTGTTCTTCTCTTTCTTTTAATCACAAATACAATCTGGAACAGAAGCCAAGAATAAACCTAATCTCTTGGTGAGTTTCAGGCATTTGACAATTATATAGGTTGGCTCATCAAGTAGGCATTGATTGTTAGCATTAGCCACGAGTATATAAACACTTATAAATATTGCATGCAGAAGAGAAGCTGCACTTAGATGGATGATTAATAGTCCTGTTGTTGGTAATCTATTGTATCTTTTTTTGCATGGAAAAAGCAATTAGAAACACATTTCCGACTATCCCAGACAGACCTTAGATGCTTCACAGAGGAAAATTAAAATTTTAGACATTGCAAAGAGTGTAATAGATGTATCTTCAGTCACCACATAATAATAGTACCTGAAGGACCTGCAGAAGCTCATAAGACCACAATTTGACTTACCTTTCCTCCTTTTGACAATCTATTTTTATAAAGCCATGAAATTATTTACTGTTTGACAGTAAATTTTTGTATTTAGGTATATCTGTGTGTGTCTGCACATGCTCGTGCAAGGTAAGAGAAAGAAGGGAGCAAAGGATGAGGGGAGAGAGAAAGAGAAAGAGAAATTAAATCGGTCCAGAAAAATAAATACAGATGCACAAGGAATAATAACTTTGAAAACTGTGCCATAATAAACATATATACATGCAGTTCAGGAGAATAAAACAACAGCCTGGAAATAATACTATCAGCCTGGAAATTTTACTATCAAAATTCCAAAGTCTTTTATAACCTTTGATTAAAATTGATATTTAAAATATGAAATTTGAAATACAAAAATATGAAATTTAAAATATAAAAAAAATCCTTTTATTGTATCCTTAGAATTTTTCATTATATCTACCACAAACTAGATATTATAAATCAGGCAAGTCACTCTGAGCTAAAAACTGCCATATCAGATTTCTGTCTGGAAGAGAATTATGATTCGTATTATTATTATCACTTACACTGAGGAAATGCTCACATTCTAGGAAAACTTTTTTAAATCCATTTAAGGTGAGCAGAGAGTATTCAGCTAAGTTCATGTTATTAAGAATCCATTAAAATCCTTCACAGACGTTTCCTTTCCTTCCTTTTAAATTGCCATGAATACCAGAACATTTTTTTTTGCAGAAGAGAAATTGGGCTTACAGAGGACAAAAGATCTGAATGCAGTTCCCACAAATGAGTGCATCTTTTCCTCCTTATTGCATGCAACATGTTCACTATATATGACTAATGAAAAAAATCAGAATGAGTCTATTGTTTTAGAATTATTAGTTCTCATCATATTATTTTTCAGAAATTCCATATATTAACTTTTAAATTTTAACTCCAAGTTCTAAATAGTATAGTGGTAGAATTTCTTATTAAAAAGCACTTAGTGATAACATCACAAAACCTAAAATTTATGCGGTACCTCTTTCCTTTTTTTTTGTAACCTCCAACCCATTAAACAAAGTTTTGAATTGGACAAAGGTGAGTATTGTCGGTCATGGTAATGAATATTGAAGAGAGTGGATGACTGCTCCAACTTGCCATTAATAAAACTTGGAATTGTGTCTTATTATGTACTGTGATAAAGCATATCTGTTCTTTGAATCCTAGCACCCACCCATATTGTGGTCTATGCTTGTGATAACAAGAGTGATTGTGGAGAAAGGAAAGAGACAGTCACGAGAAAGGGAGCAGAAAAAGAAGATATTCCTATAGAGAATAAAACAATGACACTTTCAAAAATACATCTGATGCATACTTCTCTGTAGTTAAAATTTGCATTTATTTGTGGATACTACAGTATTCCCATTTAGGAATAAAACATCTATATATAATAGAATAAAGTTTTAAATTAATTAAATTTTTTATGTTACTGGAAATCATAGACTATAATTTTCCCCCAGTCTATAATGAAATTTGAAACAAAAACCTATAAATTTTATTGACCAATAAGAAAGGTTTATCAGGTAAACCAAAGAAAATTTATGAGTCCTTATGGAATTCCTGGTAACTAGTTTTAACTACCTTAATACATGCTGGTCCTACAAATAATGCTTTTTGGTACAGCTTTTTTTGTCAAAACTGATTGGGACTTTTCTGGATATTCAAAACAAGATGACAAACTACACGTTACGTCTTTTGGGTTGATTTGATATATGTGATTTTCAAGCCTAAATAGCCAATCTAAAAGTTTTTATTGGGGCCAAAAAGCTCAACTTGATGGCAGGCATCAGATCGCATCAGAAAAAAAGTAGGCAAGGCTTCATTTGGAAAAAACACCTCTTTTCTGCTCCAGATAGAAATTTGCAGGAGCCAGAGACATGGCTTAGGTACCGCATCTGTGACAGCTTTGTGGCAGAGCAGTATTCCGTAATTGCCCATCTAGCTGGGAGGAAGTGTTATTAGACACATTTATTGTTCCCATTGCTGCTGGTGTTCCACAATATTACCCTCCAAGTCAATTGCGTGGCTGTTTTTCAGGCTAAGTGAATAAAGCACTACTGAAATGACTATTGATTATTTTGACTATAGGAAGAATCAAATTACATTGATTTTTTGGCAATCTAATTGTTAATAATTTAATTTATATTTATAAAGTAAAATTAGCTTATACATATGTTTTTCAGTATACAGGTACCCATAATAAAGCCATTTATTTTCTAGAAAATTATAGTAAAACACTATATGGTCAAATTTTAAACACAATTCTCAAATGTGCACAGATAAAAACAGCTTACCTCTGCCTCAGCTCATTCCTCTGTGTGCTCTTCTTCTGTCATTTATAAAACTGCTTCCCTTCTGGACTCTGAAGGAAAGCAAACTTTTGGGCCACTCCATCTCTGAGAATGATTCTATCCTTAGCAGCTTCAGATCCCTCTAGTGCTATTTTTCTGAATGGATTTGTTTTTGTGCAGTGATGATTAGAGTATACAAACCAAACTGCATGTGAAATATTGCCCACCTGCAAAAGCTCTCAAAGGGCACTAAATGAGGTAACCATGCCATGAAAGAATGATTGTTTCTGGAATAAGAGGACAGAACTATACAAAAGCAATGCTCTCTAGGTAAACCTGAAGTGAGTCATTTGACATATTTCAAGGGGCAATGTGAACAGCTTAAAAAAGGCCTATTTAGTAACAGAAAAGAAAAAAAGTTGATAGAGCTATATATTGGTTTACCTAAATTGGTCCCACATTTACCAACCCTAAACACTAACTTTCCTATGTATAATAATAGTCTCTCTCCCTTCTCTCCTTTATTCCTTCCTTCTTTCCTTCCCTTCTTTTTTCTCCTTTTAAGAATTTGCCAGTACAAATCTCTGCTCTTAAAAGCAAGTGACGCCCCTCCAAGTTCGTGTACACTCTCTTTCCTTGAAATCCCTGTGGGTTATCTTGATGTTTAATTATTCTTTACCTTATAGTGATTTCACATTATTTATTACCATAAATATTTTCTTTGTGAAGTATATTATAGGCAGGAAAATGTTTGTATACACCATTAAAGAATAGAAAAATATCAATACCCATATTACTCAGTTTAAATATAATCATTGCCATCAGTTTTGAAGCCCTTGTGTGAAATATCTCTTTATGTCTTTTTCCTGGCTTCTGTTATACTGTCTTCTTTTTATTTATTTGTAGGAGTTAATTTTATATCCCAAATGCAATTTTTCCTCAGATGTGTGTTGCAAAATCTTTTTTAAGTTTGTGACCTAAATTTTTTTTAAAAAATCCTTTATTTAGTGGAAAATATATGAGACTATCTTCATGACCTTTGGATAAAGAAAGCTTGCCTTTAACAAGACGTAAAAAAACACACACCATAAAGAAAAATATGGAACATCTTTAGTACATTAAGACTGAGAGTTTATTTTAATAAAAAAAAAGAAGGTGAAGAAAAGAAGGAATACCACAAATAATTATTCTTTGGTACACATTTTTTTCCTATCAATATGATGATATTTCATTATTTTCTGGCTTGTTTTTTTTTTTTGCTGTTGAGAAATAAGCTATCTGTTTGATTGTCATTCCATTGTAGGTCAGCTGGTACTGCTCTTTGATTGCTTTAAAGACCTCTCTTTGTGTTTTGTTTCATTAGTTGTTTTTTCTGCTCTGACATTTTACCAGGGCATGTCAGTGTACTTTATTTTTATTTATTCTGCTTGGGATTCTTTGAATTTTCTGCATCTGAGGAATTTTATCTTCTATAAAATCTGGGGTATTGTTTACTGTTATTTCATTGAATATGGCCTTCCCCTAATCTGATTCTCAGCTCCTTAAAATATAATTAAACTGAGTTTGGGCAGATTCACTCTATCTTCTCTGTTTTTATTTTTTATCTCTTTGTTTTTCTGAATAGTTATATATAGAACTATGTTCCACTTCACTAATTCTTTCTGTAGCTGTGTCTAGTTGCTTTTAACTTAGAGATTGAGTTATTAAAATTGGAAATTTTAATATTAGAAAGATTTTTAAATTTTTATTTTAATATTAATAGTATTGACATTTTCATATGTGCAATATATTTCTAATCTTTATAAATTTCATCATTACTATTTTTCAAATTTTCAGATGAATTTTGATGTGCTATAGTTCATCATAACTTCAGTCCCCTTCTTTATTTATTTACATGTAAATAAGTTTATTTTATATTTTTATATGATGATTCCATCTGCAGTTTGGGACTCTGAGTCTTCAATTTGACTTTTGCTGGTGCTTATCCACAGTTATGTGATTCTTGATGGCTTTCATTATTTTGAATTGAGGCTGCTAGTTGGAATATCATCCATATGAAGAATTTAAGGGTTTTATTTAAAATATCTTCCTCCAAAGTATATCATGGAGTGCTACTCAGCCAAAAAAAGATGAATTAATACCTAGAGCATTTGTATTTGTTTTCTTCAAATTCCTGTGGACAAACCAACATGGGGCTACATTAGACTAAAAGAATTTTTTTTCTTGCTTTTAAGGCAACTTGTATTTTTTCTGGACACAAGAGTGTGTGATTATGAACTTAGGGTTAGGAAAGATATTTTTTCTTTTCTTTTTTAAATTTTTTCTTCTACTCAGCTTCAATTCAAGGCCAAATCAGGCATATATACTTCTGAAGGGTGGATTTGTTTTTTGTTTGTTTTCCTAATTCACCTATTGATCACATTATCCTTTAGGAATAATGGCTTTATATGGAGAATTCTGAGATGATATTCTTCCTATTTGTGTTCAATCTTTATCCATTTTTCTGGTATGTGATCCTTTCAACTCCTGATATGTGGCCTCTGAAGATTGACATATTACTTGCAGCCAAATCCTGACTTTATTGCTACATTATCCTTGTTTAATCATACTTCCTCCTCTTTCTGGCTCCTATTTTCCTTACTATATTGCTAGAACAGTCATAATTTAATATACATATATTAAATATTGCAGGATTTTTTGTTTCTTACAGGAGTGGTTTCTCTTTTTTGGTTCTATCCCATCATAGTATTTTTTCTCAGGGAAGGTATAAACTTCATAGTTTTCATTAAAATTTAGACTATGTTTTGCATAATATTAATGTATTTAGAAGGTGCTAAATAACTTCTCTAAAATGGATTAATAATAATTTTATTTAATAAAGTGGAAATCTTGTATATGAGCTGCACTTTTCACTAGTGCACGTTGGAGATGTGTATCAATGCAATTTATTTGTTGAATATTTATTATCTGTAAAGCATTGTATCAATTATTGTTATTATAAAGACAGCACCTGAATTCAACTAGTGGAAGTTATTTCATCTAAATCAGAGGACCACCGAAAGAGCAAAAGAAAATATCTTATTCATTTTAATTATGAATTTCTTATGATGTTTGCTACAATATCCAACAGTGGAAACAATTGAAAGATTACCTATATATTCAACCTGATTCAAGTGGCATAACCAATTGAAATAATAATTTAATGTTTTTTACTGATCAGTAAAATCTTCAAATACATTTTTATATTTCTTTATATTTCTTTCTAATTTCTAATTTCAATTCAATGTACTAATTTACGTATTTTCTAAATTCACATTTTTTCTTTTGGAAAATTTTACAAATACTGAAAATTTACAAGAATATTATACAGAGTCTTATACATCTCAAACCTAGTTTCTTTTATTGTTAATGTTACTATGGTAAATTTTTCATAACCA
>RJWJ010034620.1:0-17137 GCA_004363605.1 Indri indri | reverse complement strand
CCAACTGGAAAACTAGAAACAACTCAGAAATCTGAATGGTTGAATGTTTTACCCAACTGTGATACTTCATGCAAGGGAATACTATTCAGAAATAAAAAAAGGATGGAACTATTGCCAATACCTAAGAACTTAGATGAATCCGAAGAATTTATGCTGAGTGAAAAAAATTACATAATTATATACATATGATTGCATTTATATAACATTCTTGAAATAAATGGAGAATGACAGATTAGTAGCTGTCAGGGGTTAGGTATGGAATATGGGAGGGGTCCAGGAAAAGATAGGTGTGTTCATAAAGATTAATAGTAGGAATCAGGATAATGATGGTACTGTCCTTGTATTGACTGTGGTGGTGGATATGTGAGATGATTTGGAATGGAATAATCTCTCTAAAATATCCTGTGTATTTTGTTTCTCTTCTTCCTAGGGCGCAACCCGAGGACGTTCACCCTTTGCCTTTCCATTCCCAAATGAGGTTACATTAGTGCCCCTTCTTTTGGTGGGTCTTGTATTTCAACATCTGTTCCTCTAGCCCAGTGGTTCAAAAGAGCAGGAGGTAGGGTAGCCAGGAGGAATGTTGTCATCCTATCCTACAAACTTAGGGACTTTTGGTCATCTGGGCACAATTTGGTTGTCGCAATTGGGAGAGTGCCACTGGCAACTACTAGATAGAGGCCAAGTATGCTGCTAATCATAATGATCACAGGACATTTCCCTGACCAATGAAGAATTATGTGGTCCAAAATATAAATGTGAATAATACTGAGGTTTATAAACCCTACATTAACTTCAGGAGGGTGATATAAATGATACTCATCCTTTTAGTCATACACAATCTAGAGAATATAAACTACCCCCAAATTTACACTCATCTGCCTAGATTCCGTGATCTCCTAGCTCCTGGTTAAATAATTCTTGACAATTTTGTTAATTCTCTGATGCCCCCAAATAGATAAGAACTGTCTCCTTTTTTTTTCTTTTCACTACAGAGTTTTTAGTTTTTCTCTGTGTCAATTTTAAATAACCTGTTGTGCCAGCATAAGGAGTTTAAAACCTTGAATACATTTTTCACTTTAGAAGGTTTATTTGATTCTTTATCAAGTCTGCTCATTCTGGATTCTCATTTTTATACATTTCTTTTCAGTTAAAATATTCTAGAGCTCGTCTTTTAACAAATTATGGTTATTTGATATATGGTGTTTGTGTCCAATATCTAAAAGCCCTGGCTTATCTGTTAGAATTTCCCATTTCTTCTGCTGATTCATGCATATAGTTACTTCTTCTTTGTTTGAATATTTTTTTTATTGAAAACTGCTAGCTTAATTAGCAAATTAATTGTAAATATCCTTGAAGTTCAAAAATAAACTTAAAAGGAGGAAAATAAGGAGGATTATTGCAAGCATTGATCAAAGGCTGTGGATGCTACTCTTCCACAGCACTGTAAGTAAAAATATTAGAAGGGAGCTTAGAAATGTGTTACATAGATTTTACACTGGAAATAGAGACCTTTTCATTGCTATAACACACACTATGTGTATTAAAGAACCACATATGTGTATATACGCATATATGTGTGTGTGTATATATATATATATATGAGCAAAATGCATAGCTGATTACATTGCTTTTACCATTTTTGGACATTTATTTTCATAATTTAGTTAGTATCAACTGGAGATAAAATTATTTTTTTAACTACTTCTTTGATTAGAGATTGTAAGAAATGGAAAAATAAGAATGATTAATAAATTATGGTCAGGAGCATATCTTCTTTTAAATGAGGCAAGTCTGGCTTTTTAAAAAAATCACATCAAGGCATACACATCACATAATGCCACTGTGTACAAATTGGAAAATCCTGTAGCAAAAATCAATCACAGAATCATTTCCTTTTAAGTCTGAACAAAACCTGAAAATCATTCAAAACATAGAAAAAAGCCATTACTCACAGATCATAACTCACATATAAAATGAAACCTATTTCCTTTGTTTAAAATATTTTCTTTTGTTCTGTTTAAAGCAACTGATGGAGAAATGATCTTTCAGTAAAGAATTAAACAAAAACAAATGGTCTTATAAGAATATTTCATAAAAATTAAGTTACTATAAGGTACCATCTTCAGATCTGTTTTTAGATAATTAGGAAATATATTGTCTAACAGTTAATTGTTTGATTTAATACAGAAGAAAATTCACATAATAAAATTATATATAAATATGTGTTTGTACATACATATATGTGAGTATGTATGCACATACATAAACTTATATATTTAACAAAATAAAATATTTTTAGTTAACTCTTCCTTCAAATATAATGCTTTAAAAACATAACTTAAGGTTTTGCAAAAATAGGGCTTATTATCTTATGGGAACTATTAATATTATACTGAAGCCTTTGTGGTTGAGAAATCTTGGCTGTAATTTAAATATTACTCATGAAAAATATCAAACATTCTTTTAAACATTTACATTTGTAAACATGTATATACTAAAGAAATACACTAGTAAATGACATAAATGAGTTCATGGGTCAATAGAACAATACACTTGTATGCCTGAGGCAATTCAGGAGATAATTTTATATATTAGTATCATAAATTTGTGTTTGAACTACACAGGTTCTTTGTGAGTGCAGCTATCTCTTTGACACCCTGATTTAATTTCCTATGGATGTATACTCAGTAGTAGGATTGTTGGAACATATAGTAGTACTGTTTTTAATTTTTTGAGGAACCGCATACTGTTTTCTACAATGACTACTAATTTACATCCCCTCCAAGACTTCCCTTTTCTCCATATGCTCACCAACACTTGTTATCTTTTGTCTTTGGATAATAGCAATTTGTGAACTAAAAACAAAATCCTAAGCTCTCTGCTAACTGGATGGATCTTTCTTGGCCAAGGGGACCCAGAAACAAATTAAAACTGAGTTGCAGTTATGACAGGATGGGAGAGATAAAGCACAATTACATGCGTATGATTTCCCTTTGTAAATACTCATGACTCCTCGTATAGCTTGTCAAACGTCTGTATTTGACCACCCCACTCAGTATAAAATCCTGTTCCCTGTTGTCTCTTCTTTTAAGCACATGTGCCTGGCTTCTGGCTGGGGTTCTGCTTTCCAAACTGTTGGAATCATCACCTGCTACCATTTATGAGAAATAAAGCTGTCCTTTTTCCAAAGCATAAACCTTGTTATTTTTTTTTGTTGCTGCTGTTAACACATTCTAACAGGTGTGAGGTGTTAATGCATTATCAATCATATCCTTGATGATTAGTGATGTTGAACAATTTTTTTTTTTTTTTTTTTTGAGACAGAGTCTCACTGTGTTGCCCGGGCTAGAGTGCCGTGGCATCATCCTAGCTCACAGCAACCTCAAACTCCTGGGCTCAAGCGATCCTCCTGCGTCAGCCTCCAAGTAGCTGGGACTACGGGCATGCGCCACCATGCCCAGCTAATTTTTTCTGTATATTTTTAGTTGTCCAATTAATTTATTTTTATTTTTAGTAGAGACGGGGTCTCGCTCTTGCTCAGGCTGGTTTTGAACTCCTAAGCTCAAACAATCCGCCCGCCTTGGGCTCCCAAAGTGCTGGGATTACAGGCGTGAGTCACCGCACCCGGCCAAACATTTTTTTTAAGTACCTGGTGGTCATTTGTATGTCTTCTTTTAGGAAATGTTCACTCAGGTACTTGGGCCAATTTTTAAATCAGGTTATTTGTTTTTCTACTGTTCAGTTGCTTGAGTTCCTTGTATATTTTGGATATTAACCCTTATCAAATATATGATTTGCAAATATATTCTCCCATTTTGTTGGTTGTCTCTTTACTCTGTTGACTGTATATTTTGCTGTATAGAAGCTTTTAGTTTGTTGTAATCTAATTTTTCTATTTGTGCTTTTGTTGACTGTATGCTTGGGGTTATAGCCAAAAAGGAACATTCCTGAGACCAAGATAACAAAGTTTTTACCCCTATGCTCTCTTCCAGTAGTTTTACATTTTCAGATCTTATGTTTGTCTTTAATCCATTTTGATTTGATTTTGATAGTTGGTATGAGATTAGAGTCCAATTTCTTTTTCTGTATGCAGGTATCCAGTTTTCCCGATACCATTTATTGAAGAGACTGTCCTTTCCCCATGTGTGCTCTTAGCATTTTTATTGAAAATATTTAATCGTAAATGGTTCCATATATTCCCGGGCTCCCTATTCTGTTCCATTTGTCTGTATGTCTGCTTTTATGTCAATACCATGCTGTTTTGATTAGTATTGTCTTGTTGTAGATTTTGACATCAGAGAGTGTGCTGCCTCCAGCTTTCTTTATTTTTTAAATCAAGATAGCTTAGGCTATTTGGGGTCATTTTTAATTCTACATACATTTTAAAATCATTTTTTTCTATTTCTTGAAAAACACCATTTGAATTTTTATGGAGTTACATTGAATCTGTAGATCACTTTGGTTAATATGGGCATTTTAACCACTAATTTTTGCAATCCATGAACACAGGATATCTTTACATTTATTTATGTCTTTTTCAATTATTTTCATCAATGTTTTATAATTTTTTAGTATACAGATCTTTTGCTTCTTTCAGTAAATTTATTCCTAAGTATCCATTGTTTTCTTTTTGTTAGCTATTATACATGGGATTTTTAAAATTTTGTTTTTGGATTGTTTATCATTAGTGTATAGAAACAACAATAATTGTGTATTTTTATTTCATATTTGACAACTTTACTGAATTTGTTTATTAGCTTTAATAGTTTTATGATGTCATCTTTAGGCTTTTAAATATTTAAAACCATGTCATCCACAAATAGGGACAATTTTATTTCTTCCTGTCCAATTTGAATGCCTAGTTTTTTCTTTTTCTTGACTAATCTCTCTACTAGGACTTCCAGCACTATGTAGAAGAGGTTCCAGTGAAAGTGAACATCCTTGTCTTGTTTTTCATCTTAGAGAAAAAGTTACCAAATTTTACCTTTGAGTATGATGTTAGCTGTGACTTCATCATATATAGTCTTTATTGTGCCAAGGCACATTCCATCTATACCTAATTTTTTGAGAGGTTTTATTATAAAAGGATGTTGGATATTTTGTAAAATGCCTTTTTTATATCTGTAGAGATGACATTCTTGCATGCCAGGGAAAAATCCTACTTAATCATGGTGTATGATCATTTAAATATGCTAGCGAATTTGATTTGCTAGTATTTTGTAGAATATTTTTGCATAATGGCTGGGATTGTGTGTGTGTGTGTGTGTGTGTGTGTGTGTGTGTGTGTGTGTGTAGTGTCCTTGTTGGGCATTGGTATCAAGTAATGCTGGCCTCCTAAAATGAGCTTAGAAGTATTCCCACTTCAATTTTCTGGAAGAATTTGAGAAGTATTGGCATTAGTGCTTTAAATGTTTGGTAGAGTTCAGCAGTGGAGTCACCGGGTCCTGCTCTATTTAACTTTCTATTTGCAAGGAATATTTTTTTCCTATTCCTTCACTTTCCATCTACATGTTTCCTTAAAAGTGAAGTAAGTCTCTTCTAAGAAGCATATTGTTGGGTCTTGTTTTGTTTGTTTGTTTCATTCTGCAACTCTGTTTTTTTAAATGAAGTATGTAATCTATTTATGTTCAAAGTAATTATTGGTAGGTAAGAACTTACTACTGCCATTTTGTTAATTGTTTTCTAATTCTTTTTTAGATCCTCTGTTGTTTTCTTCATCTCTTGCTTTCTTCGTGGTTAAGTGATTTTCTTTAATAGTATGTTTCGATTATTTGTTTTTTGTATATCAACTACAGGTTATTGCTTTGTGGTTACTGGGGGCTTACAAAAAACTATAGGTATAACAATTTATATTAAGCTGTTAACCATTTAACTTCTATGGCAAAAACCACAAAACAAAACTATGCTTTTACCACATTTCCTGCCCATAGTTTGAACTTCTGATCTCATGATTTGCATCTTTTTATGTTCCATATCCTTTAACAAATTATTGCAGCTATAATTAATTTAATAATTTTATATTTTAACCTTTATACTAAAGATATAAGTGAATTAATTACACACTATGATTACAGTATTAGAGTATTCTGAATTTGTCTTTATACTTACTTTTATTACTAGCAGTGAGTTTTATATACTTTCAGATGTTTTCATGTTATCCGTTAATGTCTTTTTCTTTTAGCTTGAAGAACTCCCTTTAGCATTTCTTGTGTATGACAGGCGATAAACTTCCTTAGCTTTTGTTTGTCAGGGTTAAGATCACTCAAAAATCAATGCATTTCACAACATAACATGATTACGTAAAAAGGAACACGATCTTATCAATTGATGCAAAAGAATTGACAATGTTTGATATCTATTGATGAGAAAAACAGAGCAAATGAGAAGCAGAAAGAAACATTCAGTTTAATAAAAGCATCTGTAAATAATCCATAGCAAACATCTTAAATAATGGTGAAAGACAAAATGGTTTTGCCCTACCAGATAAGGATTTCTCTCACCACTTTTATTTATTATCATTCTAAAAGTTCTAGCATATGCAGTAAGTCAAAAAATAGAAATTACATGTACTCTGATTGTAAGGAAAGAATAAATGATGCCTATTCTCTGATAACAATTGTTAATGTGTAAAATCTCAAGGCATCTACTTAAAAATATTGTAACACTCATAAATGAATTGAGCAATGTCATAGGACGTAAGGTCAATATACAAAATTCTATCATGCTTCTTTCTGTTCACTAGCAGTGAAGATTGAAAAACATAAAAGCATCATAATTTACAGGAATTTCCCTCCACAAGAAAATATTCTTAAATTAAAGAATGTGTAAGACATGTAGGCTAAAATTTACAAATTACTGATGAAATATTTCGAAGGCATGAAAATAAATGTAAAGACGTGTCATGTTAATGAATTTGGAAGTCTCAAAATAGTTAAGATGATAAATATCACAAACTGATTTGTAGACTTAATATAATCAAAGTCATGGTAGGATTCTTCACAGAAATAGATAAGTTGATTCTAAAACTTATATGGGTAAGTAAATAGGGTTAGGTTATCTAAAATAATTTTTTAAGAGAACAGATTTGGCATACTCACAGTGTTATGTATTGAATTGTGTCTCACCCACTTCCTCCCCGCCCTGCCACTCAAAATGTTGAAGTCCTAATTCCCAGGACCTCAGAACATGATGCTATTTGGAGATAGGGTCTTTATAGAGGTCATCAAGTTAAAATAAGGTTATTGGTTTGGGCTCTAAACCAATATGATTGGTGTTCCTTAAAAAAAAAAAAAAAAAAAAGGACATTTGGACACAGAGCCAGAAATGCATAGAGAGATGATATATAGAGACACCAGAAGACAGCCACCTACAAGCTAAGAAGAAAGGCCTGGAACAGATCCTTTCCTCAGAGCCAATATAAGAAAACAACTCCTCTGACACTTTGATTTCAGATTTCTAGACTCCACTGCTATGAGACAATGCACTTCTATTTCCTTGGCCAGATGCAGTGACTTATGCCTGCAATCCTAGCAGTTTTGGGGGGCTAAGGCCAGAGGATCACTTGAGACCAAGAGTTTGAGACCAGCCTAAGACAGCTCTACAAAATTTTGTTTTTAAATTTAGATGGGTGCAGTGGTACACACCTGTAGTCCCAGTAACTTGGGAAGCTGAGCCAGGAGGATTGCTTGAGCCCCGGAGTTCGAGGTTGCAGTGAGATATGATGACGTCATTGCACTCCAGCATAGGCGACAGAGTGAGACCTTGTCCCCCACCAAAAAAAAATTCTGTATTCTCAACCACCCGGTTTGTTGTTTGTTGGTATAGTAGCCATGGCAAACTACTAATTACTACTAAATACATGTAATAATTGATTTTAAGAGATTTTATTAATTTAAATTAGTCAAACCAATGTGATAGAGTCAAAAAGATAAACATGAAGACCAATAAAACACAATAGAAAATCCATAAAGAGAAAAACACAAATAGAATTACCTGATATTTTATAAAAAGTCAAAAGCAATCTAATGGAGAGAGTATCGTTTTTTCATCAAATAGTATCAAAATAACTAGACTTATATATTTTGAAAAAGAAGGCAAAGAAGGAAAAGGAAGAAAAGGAAAAGAAGAAGAAGTAGCAGCTCAACCTTTTCTTCACACCATGTAAAAATTAACTCAAAATGTATCACAGAAGCAAACATAAAGCATTAAACTATAAAACACTTAGTAGAAAACATAAGAGAAAAATCTTTGTGCTCTGGGATCAGACAAGATGCTCTTAGAACTGACATCAAAAGTGTATTCTATAAAAGAAAAAATATGATAAATTGGACTTCATCAAAAATAATATTTTAGAAATTACATAGCAGACAGAGGACTTGTATTCAAAATGAATAAAAAATATCAAAACTCAACAGTAGGAAAACAATCACATAAAAATTTGTAAATGATGTGAATAGAAACTTCTCTAAAGAAGATACACAAATTGCAAATGTACATTTTGAAAGATGCTGAACATCATTAGTAATTGGGAAAATCAAAATCAAAATCATGATGAGAGACAACTAAACAATTATTAGAATGGCTAAATTTTTTTTTTTTTTTTTTAATGAATATTGGCCGGGCACGGTGGCTCACGCCTGTAATCCTAGCACTCTGAGAGGCTGAGGCGGGTAGATTGCTCAAGGTCGGGAGTTCGAGACCAGCCTGAGCAATAGCGAGACCCCGTCTGTACTAAAAAATAGAAAGAAATGATCTGGACAACTAAAAATATATATATAAAAATTAGCCGGGTATGGTGGTGTATGCCTGTAGTCCCAGCTACTCAGGAGGCTGAGGCAGAAGGACCGCTTGAACCCAGGAGTTTGAGGTTGCTGTGAGCTAGGCTGATGCCACAGCACTCTAGCCCAGGCAACAGAGCAAAACTCTGTCTCAAAAAAATAAATAAATAAATAAATAAATATTAATGACAAAAGCAAGTGGCCGTCTAGCCCAAAGAGCAATGGGATTACTCATACATTGCTTCTGGGGAGGGAAATTGCAGAGGCATGCTGGAAAACAGTTTGGCAGCTTCTTACAAGGCTAAACATACATTTACATTATGGCCTAACAATCCTGCTTCTAGGTATTTATCCTAGACAAGTAAATATTGATAATCACACAAAAATCTGCATGCAAATCTGTATAGCAGCATTCATCAGAATCACTCCCAAACAAAAACAACCCAAATGTCTTTTCAGTAGGTAAGTGGTTAAATAAATTGTGATGCAGTCACATTCAGCAATAAAGAGAAATGAACTAATGTTTTATGCAACAAGGATGGATCTCAAGTGAATTATAGTAAGTGAAAAGACTCAATCTCAAAATATTATATACTGTTTGCATATCTATGACATTTTGGAAAATTTAAAAATACAGAAACTAGAACAGGCTAGTAGTCGTCATTGATTAGGAAAAGAAGCACTTAAATATAAAGGAACAAACAGCATGACAGAATTCTTTGGAGCACTGGAATAATTCTGTATACTGTTGTAGTGATTACAGTAACATATTTATTTGTTCAGATTCATAGAACTGTTTACCAAAAAATCATGAACTTAGTGTAGGAAAATTGAAAATTTTAGTTTTTTACTGTTAAAAAAATGTAGAAATCAAAAGTTTAATAGATTCATTTCAGATGTTTAACTTTAATTAAGAAATACCTAACATTTTATTCAATGCTTTTTTGTGCTCCTTGCAGGTCAATATCTGTTAAAAAATAATAAACCATACAAACCGTGTGGATAACTCCTCATCCTTTGAGAACTTTTTGTAGCATCATTGCATTTGAAAAGCTGAAAGGAATATGTTATTTTTCTTTTATCGAGAATAATGTTTTGGTTTGATATATAGTATACTTTTGTTACTTTCTTGTGAAGCGGTTAGACAGTATTTTAAAATGATTAAAAATTACCTCCTAAAATAACTATAAATTTTTACAGCAGTTCAAACACAAATGAAACATTTGTTCTTAATGTACTCTTTGTGAGGTCAAGTAACATTACTGTCTTTCACAAGAATGACTTTCTAATGTCAAAACTCAGTATTGGATAAATTATAGTTATTCCCTCACAATATGATGCTATGACTAAACTATCAAATCATTTTAACATAGAGTTAAACCCAGTAGAGTCAATTTTTGCACTGTTAAATCTGAAATTTACTGAACTACAGTCCTGTATTTATTTGTTGCTAGGATACAGTTTGAATATTGAAGTAATTAATACCAGACTGGTGAACAAAAAGAAATGCATTATGTTGTTCATCTTCTAAATACTAATGAATGTCAACATGTGTTTTAATGATCCCTCTAAGGGGAAACTTATTGATCAAGAAAAAGGTAGATTCAAGAAGAAAGGATCCCAAGGCAACAATTCAATTCTAGTCATAAAACAAATTATAATCAAGCATGATGGTTTATTCTTTTTACAGAATGCAAGTTTTAATATATTGACGTTCATAACAGTGTATTTATTTTTAGGGAAGTTCTTTTATAGAGCTGTTTAATTTGGGGGAAAGTGTAGAGTAAAAAATAATGTTTGGGGCACACTTCTATCAGATGACTTACTTCTGGTTTAATGGGTTTAATTTTAGATGATATTTAATATTTATTATTGTTTCCTCAAAAATGAATAGCTGGCCACTATATGAATGAAAAATGATGAAAATCTGGGAAGAGAAAAAATGATTTTGTTAATTTGCTCAATAAATATTTCTTAATCACTTATTGTAGGTCTGACCTCATCCAGATACCAGGGAATAAAACCAATGAAATCACTTAATATGCTGTGCCTTACATTCTAGCAAAGGTAAGCAGAGAATAAAAAATAAATCTATTATAATAACTAAGAAAATAATAGCAAAGCTAGGAAATAAGTTCCAAAAGGAAAAACAAAAGACAATTATAGCAACTTAATGGAGATTGGGAGGAACGTGATTATACCTTTATAAGGGATGATTCATGATCAGCATCATTGGAAAGATAATATCTGAGCAAATATTTGAAGAAAGTAACTCAGTCAAGGCTACAGAGAACTTAAAATTGGATTTGCTTGGAAAATATTGAAAAACTAATTCCTAAGCCACAGATTCCTTTACAAATCTTGGGACCAGACCATTATTTGACACATAAAAGAACTTTGTCAAAACAGTGTTTGAATGCTTGTAAATAATTTCAACAACTTAATATTTTTGAGAAATCATGAAATTAGAGTTGTAGTTCACTTTATAGACTTGAGGAGATTTGCATTCCTATGAATCTGTTTTTATTTCAAAATATTAACAGGGTACAAATGTCTTTATTACATGGCTTATGTCAGGGATATAAATGTACCCATCACCTGAATAGCATTCATTGTACCCGTTAGGTGGGTTTTTGCCTCTCCCCTCATCCCCTCTCCCCACTGCTTGATTTCCAATGACTTTTACTTCCCTCTGTGCACTTGTGTGCCCATCAGTTAGTGCCAATTTATTAGAGAGTACATGTGGTATTTGCTTTTCCATTTGTGAAATATTTCACTTAGAATAACGGTATCCAATTCCTTCCAGATTGCTGCAAAAAGCATTGATTCATCCTTTTTATGGCTGAGTAGTACTCCATGGTATACATATACCACATTCTGTTAATCCACTCGTGAATTGACGGGCACTTGGGTCGATTCCAAATCTTTGCAATTGTTAATTGTGCTGCAATAAACATTTCTGTGCTGGCGTCTTTTTGATAAAATGATTTCCTTTGGGTAGATACCCAGTAGTAGGATTGCTGGATTGAATGGCAGGTCTACTTTTAGTTCTTCGAGAAATTTCCACACTGTTTTCCTTAGGGATACTATGAATCTTGCCACACATAAGGGAGTGCCCACACATGGACAAACTGTAAGTAAAATTCTTAGCTGCTTGAGTTGAGCAGCATTTAAGGAGAAGTCACGTCAAGAAGTCCTGTGATTTGGGACTATACTCAGCAGAATGTTGGTAATATCCCTATCTGACACTTTTTCTTCTGACAGAAAACCTCAAAAAGAAAAAGGGCCATTGAACATACAAGGCAGTGATGCAGAGGAACCTTGGGACAAAACAAAGAAAATAATGACTAGAAACAATGAACATGATTTTTCCCAAAGTAGCAGAATTTTTTCATTCACTTAAGAAGCAACTAAAACAACCCCATTCTATACCTTTTTTAAGTGGCATAAGAGTTTCGTCAAAAAGAGAAACAACAAAAATTATTAATACCGTTTTCTTCTTCATTCTTTAAAAGTCCCCATGTCACTACATGGGCTTTCAGATATTCACTTAAAATATGAATGGAGAATTTTTCTAGCATTCAGGCAGAAATTGAGGTTATGGCAGAATAATCATGTTGATTTGGAGACAAATACAAGGAATTCAACTGATATAATAACAAATAAATAATATACAATAAAAGCTCTAAAAATAAGATGTAATATAACTAAGCACATAGTACTCAGGAGGTAGATAAGATGAAATTCATTTTGCAAATTCATTTAAATTATTCCATAATTCAACCCATAATTCAGGAAATATCTGGGCTCTCTTTTATCTTTCTTTTATGAAGGTGTCAACGACACTTAAACCGTATGGGTTATCAGAAGGTGCCTTTTTGCATACACCTATGTAATATGCTTTCAGGTTTGTGTGTTCTTCTGCTTTTTGGAATCCACAGGGAGTCCAAAAAGCCGATACAGGATCAACTTTACTTGAGACCGCCACACTCTCTCTTCTGCCTCCAAAGTAGTACCAACACAGTATATATGGTATGCACCTACAAATTTCATTCCTAAATTATTAATCTTTTTTAGGTAATCTAAGTAGGAAATTACAATTTAAAATAATCAAATTGCAAACTTCTTGGCCAATTTGAATTTGTCTTTAATTTAATACCAGAGAGACTTAAAACTTTAAAGCTTCTACAACCCTATCTGTTTCACAAACTGGCTTAGTTACCCTAAATTTATGACACCAAGTATACCAGGCAGTTCTATATTACATACTAAATTTATTAATCACACGTTCTGGGCACCTAAACAAACAGGGAAATTTTTAAAAATCAGACAGAAAATACATTTTGGAAATAGTTTCTCATATATTTTACATATATGAGAAATTATATATGAATATATATGTTTGTATACATATATATTGTATTTTATGCAGAAATATTTAGAATTTTCATAGAAGTATTTTATTACGTGTTTAATACATGTGGTAGTGCAATCCTCATCCTGTAAGTTCTTATAGCCTCAATAAAAAATAAACCATTCCTGCTGAAAGAAAAACCAGCCAAATACTGAAAAAGAAGTGTGCATTTTCTTTTCCAGATTTCCTTTTAGGTTTTCTCTAAAATCAAACAGTAGGGATGCTGGTTTATTTTCCTTTTTACATATGTGGTGAGCACATCATCCAAGGTATAGACAGCTAAGTTTTTGTTTAAGGAGAGTACCATTATAAAGCATGTAATGTGCAAGTATTTTTTATCTATTTATTTATTTATTTTGTCAACCAGGAATCTGGAATTGCTCTTGGAGGCATGAGTTATTATGTTGAGATGGTTCTGGCAATTTTATGATCAACTCATGCAACTATGACTCTCACAATGAGCCACATTCACTTTATTTGACTTTGTGTGAATAGACGTATGTGTGTGTCTGTGCAAGTGTATGATTTTAAAAGTTTATAAAAAGTTGAAAATATTTATTAAACATATATCGTGTAACTACTTATTAAGAAATTTCATATTAAAACTTTAGAAGACACTTGTAGACACACACAGAGCTCATAAATAATCCACTATCATGCTTTTTAGGATAAATCCTTCTGATTATCTTATATTGCCTTAACTACATATTTAATTATCTTAAATATCTTTTGTTATTATTGTACATGTGCTATGTTTTGTTATTACATATGATCCATATGCTTTGTCAAGTGCCATTATAGTGTCTCTCTCCAGAATACGTGGAATTGGTGCAGTGATGAAGGCAGAGTGAGTGAGATGAGGGAGGCACTCTTCATTATTATGGGTACAAAATGTAAGAATAAACCAAAAAACTGAACAATTAGCTAAATTACATTTTACTACAATATTTGAAAATAATCAGATTAATGCAAAAAAATTTTGTGATTTAAAAACATCAAAATTCTCAAAAAAAGACTAGATTGCTCCCTGCACTTGCACAACTTAAACACATGAGCTTCACCCTAATTTTGGCCATAGGTTGGGTACATTTTTATTCCCAAATGCTATGATTTGAAAGTGTTCTCCAAAGTTCATGTGTTGGAAACTTAATCCTCAATGCAGTGGTGTTGAGAAGTAGGGCCCAATGGTAGGTGTTGGTCATGAGGGTTCCACTCTCATGAATGGGTAAATGCTGATTACAAAAGCACTTGAGCCTGCCAGTTCCACCTCCTGCTCTCTTTTCCTCTCTCTCATCTTCCGCCATGGGATGACACAGCAAGGAGGCCTTCACCAGATGCCCATACCTTAATATTGAACTTCCTAGCCTCCAGAACTGTGGGAAAATAAACTTCTTTTCTTTATAAATTACCCAGCCTGTGATATTCTGCTATAGTAACACAAAACTGATTAAGAGACCCATTGATTTAGATAGAGATTGTGATTGTCCACATGATTTTCTTTAGCAAGTGGGATATTAGCACATATGAAGCAAAAAAAGTCTTTCTATGTGATTTTGTTATTTGGTTTGACTTCTCGTACTCTATTTCTGGATGAGAAGAACGTGCTCTAGAGATTGCTGGTTCTAAGATGTGAATATAGAAGAAACGAGACAAATATGACCCACAGTTTGGGAGAAATATTAAGATCAAGAACAACCTGGGCCAAGATTAACTGGACCCTACCAGAATGCCTACCGACTTTCAGACCCTTGAGCAAAAAACATACATAAATTTATTATAAAGGCACATAAAAGTTATATTTTATTAAACAGGTTTATCATAATTTGTATTAATATAATTATAATTTATAATATAATATAATTTATTATAATATAAATTACAATAAATATTTATATTGTATTATAATATAAAGTTGAGGTTTATGTAAATGCGTTTGTATTTATACCATTACACATTAGAGATTTATCCATGAGAACAGTTTGTGAATGGAGTACAAGTAATATACTGAAAACTAAACAGTCATACAAACAAAAAGAGAAAACCAAAATGGAAGAACAAGTCATCATAAGGTATTGCAATGCTCAGCTGTCAATAACATATAAATAAGTATGAAATTTTGAAACATTTTAATTAACTCTTGAATAGAATTAATTGAATGTTTAAATAAATGCATAATAATAAGTGTGTGTCTTCATGATTTTTTAAAAAAACACATTAACTGAAATCCTGCCATTTGCAACAACATGGATGGAACTGGAGAACATTATGTTAAATGAAATAATCCAACCACAGAAAGACAAATCTCTCATGTTCTCACTCATGTAGGGAAGCTAAATATAGCTCTGTGTCTCCTGGAGACAGAGAGTAGAATGATGGTCACTAGAAGCTGGGAAGGGTAATTAGAAAGGAGGAATAAAGTGGGGATGGTTAATAAATGTGAAAATATACTTAGAATGCATAATATTTGATAACACAACCAAATGACTATAATCAACAATAAGTTAGAGTATACTTTAAAATACCTAAAAGAGTAGAATTGGAATCTAACTAACACAAAGAAATAATAAATGTCTGAGGTGATGGATACTCCAAGGCCCCTGATTTGACTGATTCATATGGTATGCCTGTATCAACACATCGCATGTACACTAAAAATATATAAAACTAAAAAAAAAAAAAATACATTCATGTGCATACTAAACAGAGTAAGGCATAAAACTTTACCAGCAACCAGAGAAAAGCTACTATGCTTCTTATCAATCATTACAATCACCCTTTTGTTATAAGGGTCTAAATATCACCTTCTACTATAATGTAGTAATTTTGATCATTTGTGAACTTTATATTGGAGGACTAACACAGAGGCTTTTTATTTTGTTCTTTTTTATTCGATCCCAAATTCTCCCTCACTTCTATTTTTAGCATTAGCTTCTGCAATTTTATTATTTTATATATTTATTGCTACATGTATTTACTCACTCATTTTATTATCAATGGACTTTTAGATTTTCTTGCCTATTGTGGTGCTATTCTGAAGATTGGCATAAATATTATTGGACATGTCTTTGGTCATACACGTATGTATGCATTCATGTTAGATATCAACATGGAATAGGAAATGTTGCCATACAGGGTCTTTGTTTATTCAACTTTGTTAAACACTTCCAAAGAACACTCCTAGTGGTGTTGAATGAGTTTGATAAGACTTGAGGAAAGAGATACTGCTGATAGTATTGTCAATTGCTTCCAAATTAGAGCAAAATGTTATAATATGCATCAGCATTTTGTTATAATTCCCTCTAACCCTATAATTTTAAATGTGGAAAATTTTCACAAGAAAATAAGGCAAATCTACTGAAAGAATTGTTACATATGTTCAAGATATTTTATGGTAACAGAAAATTAGATAAACAAAAGAAATTGTAGTTATTAGATGATTGATTAAATAATTCTGTTTGCATATGAAAGCATCTCAGGTCAAATATTTATTATGAGTCAGAATTACATATATAATATGTAAAAGAAAAGGGGATTTTTTAAAGCAAATATACTGCTTGACTTATTTTTATAAGATGCATTTGTCATTTTTTGATAGTAAAATACATGAGAAGATGTACATCACATATTTAATAATCTTTTTTTAAAAGGCGGGAAATAGAGAATGCTTGTTTTCTTAATTCAATGTTTTATACTTTTTCATAGGACTATATTTTAAGTAAACTGTTATATATAACATTTATGATAGTGTAAATGTAAAGACATAATATTTCTCATAGCTTTAGATAAGATTATTATCTAATCTTTAAAATATCCTACAATTTTTGTATTACATTTTTTTCTTTACCCAGTATTACTTTCTTATAGACAAAAGATTCATTCTTTTTTATCTCCACAATTCCTAGAATGTATGATGAGACCGAGTGAGAAGTGGTGAACTCTACATAAA
>RJWJ010034619.1:0-17046 GCA_004363605.1 Indri indri | reverse complement strand
TTTGTGTAGGGGACCAAGTAGAAATAAATTCTTGAAAGTGCGTGTGTTAAACACTTATAAAAATAAACAAAGTCAAATCTTATTTCTGCTA
Source organism: Indri indri (assembly GCA_004363605.1). NCBI lineage: Eukaryota > Metazoa > Chordata > Mammalia > Primates > Indriidae > Indri > Indri indri. The sequence goes on along the minus strand of RJWJ010034619.1, from coordinate 16,955 downwards.
GGTAAAGATCAGTATTAATATCTAACAGGAGATGAAGCTCAGAGAGATAGTTATACCCTTCATTGGAGGGATAGAAAACCAACTTTCCATCCTGTCAAATCATATTGTATTAGTGCAGAATGAGGATGCAGTGACCCATCTCTGAGTGGAGTGTTTTTAGATTGAATTTCCAAAGAGACTAGTCTCCCTTGAGCAAGTTTATACAATAACCATTAAAATGTGCAAATATAAGAGGAGAAAGAATTTAGTTAAATTTTCTATCAGATACTACAAGATTGCATATATATGTCCAGACATGGCCATAAGTGAAAATTGATGATTTTATGATGTGGAAGAGAATTTCATAATTGACAATCAAAACTGGAATTAGGCTGTCAATACAAGAGAATTTTACCTTTTCACTCGTTGTGAAGGTCAATAGGGAAAGTCTTTCTGAGGCCAATTTTACAAATACATGAATGGGAACACAGAAGCTAAATGGCTTGTTCAAGTTAACATATCTAATTATGGTAGAAGGACTAGAATGTTACAGCTTTTTTCTCTTTTAATTAAATTTTGAAAATATTTATATAAATTTTAAAAGAGTAATTTATTTAGGACTTATAAATCCACTAAAAATTTACTACATTTTGTTTAAGGGGTTTAGTGAGGGCTGGGGGTTATTGTCATTAACCAGTCACTGCCTTTAATAAAAAAATGTATATATATATTTATATATATATGTGAAAAAATCTCTCACATTTCTGGATTGACAACAGTGGACCTTAAAACTACAGTCAGCCATATTTATTATGTTAATGCCTGAATACAAGAAAGAGTAAACTTTTTATCTATGATGGCTCTTAGATCTCACAGAGAATAAAATAAAAACCAAATGGGATAAAGTTGAGGAGGATTTCATGAGTTCCAGGAAGAGATAAAGTAGTTGGAAAAAATGTATAATGTTGAAAAGTAGAAGACATTGGAAGGGAAAATAAATTATATACTTATGACAATGTATTCAGGGCTATCTGTTATGACATGAGAAATAAAGGAATTACTACAGACTCCTTTCTAGAGACATTGTGTTATAAATTGTTTTGACACAACTGGTAAAATTTCAGAAATTATCCTGACTATTGTTAGAAGCTAAACATAAAACATGATCCTTTTATGCAAGAAGAAGGATAGTGGAGAAAGAAAATATTTACTTGTGAGAAGCATTGAGTCATAAAAATTATAAGGACAGAATGAAAACAAATGAAGTTGACTGAGAAGAGAAAGCCAAGGAATAAGGGGATAAAAGCAGGGGAATGCAATCTGTCAGTTATAAAGCCCACTGCAGCTACAATATATTCTAAGAGAAATGTTGCCACCCACTGCTTATGGAGCAGCCCTATAATGATTACTCAAATAACTTCACCTGAATACTGCTACTGAATTAGAGCTTGATGCCTAAGCCAAGTGTATTTACTCCATAAGATAGCCAACTAAATATGATGTGTACTAGTAGAAAAGAATGAGCTGAGACAGCCATATCTTCTCTCTGGAATTATATTGGCAAAAGCAGAAAAAAAGAAAAAGAAATTAGCAACAGGAATTAAAAATTCCAGAGAGAAGACAATGGATTGAAATTGGGCTATGAATATTTGTTATAAGTCAAAGCAATTAGGATGTAGACATTATGGAGTAGACGCATATTATAAAGAGTACAAGAAAGAATGAGTTAGTTGACTATGGAAAGAAAATGGAATTAACAAGCAGAATATATAAGACACGCAATGAGAAAAAGAATCCCCATTGTTAAAAGAGTGGATACACCTTACAACTTTCTCTCCTTTTATTTATTATTTTTTTATTTTATGTTTGAACCTCGTTACCTCTTTTATTTCAAAATATTATGGGGGTACAAATGTTTTTAGTTACATGTATCAATTTGATTATGCTTGAGTCAGGGTTATAAGGGTGTCTATCACCCAGATATTGTTCATTGTACTCATTAGGTAGGTATTTGCCAATCCCCTCCTTCCCTCTGCCCCTTGCTTGATTTCCAGAGTTTCATTTCCCTCTGTGCACATGTGTGCTTATCAGTTATTTCCAATTTAATAGCTATTGAATGTGGTGTTATTTTTCTATTCTTTAGATATTTCACTTAGGATAATGGTCTCTAGTTCCATACAAATTGTTGCAAAAGTCCTTAATTCATCCTTCTTCGTGGCTGCATAGTATTCCATAGTATACATACGCCACATTTTTTAATCCACTCATGTATTGATGGACACTTGGGTTGATTCCACATCGTTGAAATTGCAAATTGTTCTGCAATAAACATTTGCATACAGGTGTCATTTTGATAAAATGACTTCTTTTCCTTTGGGTAAATATCCAGGAGGGGGAATGGTAGGTCTACTTTTAGTTCTTTGAGGAATCTCCATACTATTTTCCATAGAGGTTGTACTAATTTGCAGTCCCACCAATGGCATATAAGCATTTCTTTCTCTCTGTATCCACATCAGCATTTATTGTATTTGGACTTTCTAATAAAAGCCATTCTACTGAGGTAAGGCAACATTTCATTGTGGTTTTCATTCACAGTTCCCTGATGATAGTGACATTGAATATATTTTTACAGGGAGAAACAAACTGCTCCACCATCCCTTCTTGTTTGACTCCAAGCCTCTCAGGGGTTGATCTCTGCCAGTATCTTCCTGCTTCTTGTTCTGTTCCACAACTTCTTCCCATGGAATCTCTGGTAGGTTCTGGCAATTTTCCCTCATAGTTACACCCAATCTATGTTTGTTTTTTCTTTTCACCTAAAACTTTTCCTTCTTTCTGAGCTAATCTGCCAGCTGGTGTCTCTGGTCTGCCATCTTGTCTCAATCCCTTTCTTTCTTTCTTTTCTGAGTTGTGGTTAAAAACACATAATCTTAAACTTTCTGTTATAACCCTTCTTAAATGTACAGTTCAGTGGTGTTAAGTATATTCACATTGTTTTGTAACAAATCTCTAGAACTTTCTCATCTTGCAAAACTGAAACTGTATACCCACTAAACACTAATTCTCCCTCATCCTGCACCCCCGATCTTTGACAATCACCATTTTGCTTTTTGGTTTCTATGATTTTGACTACTTAGATTCTTAATATACATGGAATCATACAGTATTTGTCCTTTTGTGTCCCTACAGGCTTTTTGGGTACTGTGGTTTTCCAGTGTCAGATTCAATTTGGGTTCATATGGATCCTTACAATAGGCAAGGAAAAAAAAAAATGACCACCCTTGATAAACATACAAACAAAGCAATACAAAAACCCAAGTAGTACTGAGCAAGATTTTCCTATTGATTCTGGGAAGTAATTGAAATATACACTTTGAAATGCTGCTTTATTCAACAAAATAATATTTTGGGGAGTACATGAGCCCAAATGATGGATTAGGTACTGGTGTTTAAGGGAGATTAAAATAAATATATCCCACTTTTGCTTTGTGCCAGGAAAAAAACCTTTTAAAATACTTTATTGATTTTAAAGTAAGCTTAATGTATGTTAGCTGAGCTTAGTGACTTGAGGGAGAATTCAACTAATGATGGATTTTTTAATAATGTTTTCATAAAACATTAAAATAGGTCTTGGTTCCATTCATCTTTCACAATGACAATTCTGCTTCCTAGATTAATCTTAAAATAAACTTGATGTATTTAATTCTTTGTGAAGCTTTCAAATATGTATTTTAACATATTTTGATAAAATATGTAAACAGTACTACTGTATATGTTGAAAGATATTGCTCAGCTAACTGGCCATTACAGACTGAAGTTATCAACAGTCTTGCAGGCTTCTGAAGAGTTCTCCTTTTCATCATACTAAACCTTTCTAAATCGCCTCGTCTTTGGCAAAACTAGGTTATCTTGCACACTGTGAGGTTTTTAATTAGAGTTTATTTAGAAAACATATTAAGTGCTATTAGAGAGTTTTTGTGAAAGCACTAATGAATATACTGTATTTAATCATCATTACACACATCAAATGCAAGACAAATGTTCCAAAGTTAGCAACTTTCAATAATGAGTATGTGTTCATAATTACTGTGTTGTCATCTTAAGAAGTAAGTAGACTTATTCCATTGCATTTACATGAAGCCAATATTTTTAAATGTCTTATTAGTGACATTGTTAGATAATAACTGAAAACAAACTTCTAACAGATGACCTTTGGGGAAATTCATGGATTATAATGACAAAAAATGAGTTTGATAGAAAAGGTATTATCTGAAAAAGTATTATTATGTGAAAGACTTTCTATAAAGCATTGACTGCTAAATATTTGGAAGGTCTACTGTAGGTCTTTGCAGGATCATTGTGAATCTATTCATGTAAATGACTTCCGGATCTGGGGCTGTTGGGTCAGATAAAAGAAGGGAATAGGCTAAACTCAAGTTGTGCATGCATGTGGTATAAACTAGTGGGGCCAGGGACAAAGGAGAGGGAAGGCTGAGTGAACAGAAATTGAAGAAGACACCCACTGGGATATCATTTCCTCTCTTCAAGAATCAAGATCAAAAGGGCAAGATTCTTTGTGAGCAGAGGAGTAAGTAGTGCCCAGATTTCTCTGACTTACTGGATTAGGAAAAGCTTCATGCAAAGATCTTTCGATAATTCTTGGAAAAAAATAGGTTTCTCTTGATGAGGCATTTTATCCTCAGACCCTCATGGGTGTCTCTAAATGTAAAGAAGTGTTGCTTGTCAATGCTAAACATAGGGCCCAAGTCATCATACCAGACTAGAAAGTCTGACATGGGGTATAGAAGAGAGTTGTGGTCCCAGGAGCTCTAAAACGTTGGTCATGGAGGACTGCATTTTTCCTCTTTTTGGACAATTCATTCATGTATAAGTGGTTTATTCTTTCCAGGTTTGATCTAAGATTGAGGCCTATATATTCACAATAGCATCACTTTTATTTTACCATCATAAAAATTTCATGTGAAGAAGGAACTTAGGAATTGTTTGGTTTATGCTTCTCATTTTAGAGAGTTTTAGTATAATGTCTGGGCATAACAATACTCTTGGACATAGAAAACAAGTTCCTCTCAATTCACTGACCTATCCTCACTATGCTTCTCTCTCAGAGAAATGAGAGGAATAAAAAATATTTAAAAGCTCAGGGGTTCACATTAGGCTGCCTCGTCTTAATTCCCCAGCTCTTATATCAGATATTGATGACAGAGAGAGAGACAGAGAAGAGATACATGTGGGTATTGGCTCAAAAATGTTAGATATAATATAATACAAAGAAGATTAATGAAAATTTTATCTAAAGTAAACATTATAAAAATACAGAGCTATATACCAAGTTAAAGCAAAAGCATTTACCAAAATGCTTGTTTAAATTAATACCATATTGCAAAGAAATTGCTGAGATATATTCAAAAATGTAAACTTAAACATATATCTTAATTGCTTACAAGCTAGAAAACAGGATACCTGGACCAATAGGTATGTTTTTCCTGGCAATTGTTACAGTACTTAAGGGCACTGTATAGTACCTAAGGGACACTGTAAAAACTAGTCTAATTTTACCCTTTTATACATAAAGAAGCTAAATTTCTTAGATGTAAAACCAGTTGTTCTAGATGACACCATGCCAGGATGTGAACCTAAGTCCCCTAATGTCACACTAAAGCAAACTTCTATCAAGATATTTCTCTTTTAAAAATAAAAATGAGGAGAAAGAGGAGGAAAGAAAGAAAAACAAAGATATACTGTAATGCAGGAGCAAGCGGGACAGAGTCAAGCCTAGGATTTGATAAACTGGAAGGATCTAAACAACACCAAAGATCAAGAAAAGCATGTTGTGGAAGTTAAGACAAAATGTCAGAGGAGTTCTTAATTGAGGCTGTTGGAAAATTTTTCCAGAAAATTAGAATCAGCATGAGTGGCAATACAGTGCAAGACTGCAAATTCTGATTCTGGGAAGACAGTCTTTTCTCTGCATGCTGATTGAAGTGTAAAAAATGCTAATCCACGGATATTACTCTTAGGAGACCGGGCTCAGAGCCTCTCAACTTGAATGCTGGTCCTACTTGAGCAGAAAGAGAAATCATAAAATTCTTGAATTTGTCATCAATTATAGAACCCAGGAAATCTAGCCTCCTAATTCTACCCACTATTAATTATTAAACTAGAAATAAAATGCATTTTTAAAAGTTCATATTTGTTTTTCTTTGACTCCACTAGAAAAGAACATGAAGAGAGATCATCCTATTATATATGTGCCATAAGTACTTAGGTGGAAATAAATCCTTTCTACCAATAATAAACTGAAAATATTTTTAGATATTTAGAATAACCAACTAGGTATAATTATTTTATTGACTTTCTGTATAACATAAAGTCCTTCATTTAAATCAAAATCTTTTATTTTTATACTGAATTTAAAATATATATTTTTTATAAAAATTCTGAGAATTACATGGTTCAATTTTTAGCCATAATATCTGAGATTAATCTCTAGGTTTTCGATTTTAAAAGGGCAATAGACACATATTATTCAATATGATTTTTATGTCTTAACTTTGGTGGAACAAATAATACTGTAATGGATTCAGAAAGATCTCTTGTCAACCTATAGACTCCGGGGTGGGTTATCATTAACAGACACCAACAGAAAAATGATACACAACGCATTGATTCAGACTTCGTCATTTCAGCATCTACAATCATTTGGCCAAGAGTGGACACAATTTTACACACACGCGCACGCACGCACACACACACATACAAGTTCTCTTTCCCTCTTCTTAGAAATAAATATTATCCTAAGCAAATTAATAGAGTAAATCAATTTATACAGAGAATGCCATACTGCCATATACACTGCTTTTTGGAATCTTAGCATATGAATTACTTGTATGCGAAGAAATATTTTATATCAATATCTATTGCATCTAAAGCAAAACCTCGACTCAGTGAATTGTAAGTGGTTTAGGCACTTACAGCAACTATATATCTTGAAAAATAAATCAACTGTCTTGAATAATCTCATAATTCATTCCCTCAGTTGGTATGTATTTGTCAGGTTTTCTTATAATTCCAAATTGCTTGTTACTTTTATTAAGATGAAAAAATAATTTAGAAGTATAATATTTCAAAGTTTTCAATTCAAGTATTTTTTTAAGTATTGGATAATTAAGGCAATTAGGTTATTATTTTTTTTCATGGATATCCTGGATCTGGAAAAATAAAATACCACGTATAAAGTCATAAAAGAAATAGTTGTGGATATGCTTGATTTACAAAATAATAAATCACTATGGTTTCTGTGTGATTGAGATACTCTAAATTGATGTTTTTAGCTATATGGAAATTCTAAAAGCAGCTGCACTTCATGGCATGATTCAAAAACCTAGTATCAGTAAGAGACAAATGGAAGTCATCCTAATATCAAACTATTTATATTCAGTGATGGGGTTAATAATTGTGAAGGGTTCATAAAGAAAGAAAAAACAGAATTTGATTGTTTGATGGGCCTAAAATTTCTTTTCAATTCAATTATTTTTGGTATGTTGTTTTTAGTTTCAGTGCACAAATATTCAGCCATGGTCACAGCCTACGTGCCACATACTTTACAGAGCCAGAAGAACAAAGTTAGTCTTGATCAAATATTTCAGCACCCAAGATAATTTATTTTCCTTGAAGGTAGAATTAGATTAAAGAATGATATAGTCCTGATATATCAGGCTATTATTAGATGGTATAATTTATATGGTCTGCATTGATTTTGTTCTCTGTTGGAGCTAATACACATGCTTTCAGATTTAGCAAGGGGACTTTAAAAAGAAAGTATAAAATCTACAAAATATATATCACCATGAAATTTTATACCAGCAAATCCATGAGCATTGAACTGAGGAAAAGCCAGTCTGTATTTTATATGTTATTTAATTTAACTCCTCCATCACCCTTTAACACATAACCCCAACCATAAAGTCTAATTTTCTTCTGTTTCAATAATTTCGACATGATAAAGAACAAAAAGTTACAACTTTTTCTATTGCCTTAAGAATAAAAATCAATTTTCCCTAGTCAAAGACAATATAAAACCAATTAATTGAAATACAATTTTTTTAAAAAACACTTACGGTATCAGCAAATGCGGTTTAAAAAAAGGAGGCTTTCTGATAGCTAAAAAAATCAACTAGAACATCTTTAAAACAAATCCTATGTCTACAATTTAAACAAAAATCTTGTTCCATTTAAAATTTAGAAAAGAAGGATGCAATCTAAACCGTCAAGTATAAATTATATATATATATGTTAATAAAGAAGAAGAGATTCTCTAAAATGTTAATTTTTAAAAAATCTTTTACTTCTAATTGTATGGTAGATTAAAACTCTTAAAGCCTCTTCTACCTTAAATGTAGAATCAGAACCTGTATGAAAAAGAGTTTTATTACATATTATGGCTGGCAGGAAGCAAAGGAAATTACCAACTTCCTTCAAAAAGGGGGATGGGTGATATATGAGCAGGGGACATTAATGATATGCAAAAGTTACATTATTCTAAGGGAAAATATTTATATAACACATGCTATTATCTAAAGACTGAGCTGCAAGTCAGTGGCAAATTGGAAGAGCTATGCTTAAAACTCCCTCTCCTCGGCTGGGACACTAGCAGGGCACTAAAATGCCCTCAAATCAGTAACATCCCATAGCTCCTGGAAGAGGCAAAGGGACAAGAGCAGCATTTAGGCTGCAGAGATTCCCATGAGTTCAATAGACCAAATTTGCATTTATAATAAAAAACTATGAAACTAACAAGGAAACAAGCCAGCACAAGTGAGACTCAGCAGAAAAATAAATCAACAGACTTAGAATATCATTAATTTCAAATATAAAATATAAAATAGATGTGTATGAGTTATTTAAATTATGAAGGAAAAAATACTGAAATTTATGAAGCAACATGAGTCTACAATAAATGACCAAGAAGATTTAAAAAATAATGAAATAGAATTTCCAGGAAAACACAGGATTTCCAGAAAAATAATAGGATTATTTGTATGTTTCATGCAAATAGGATTATTTACATGTTTTCATGCAAATAGGATTATTTGTGTGTTTGCATACAAATAATCATTCATTTAGGTTTTCCTAAATGAATAGGTTAACCACAAATAAGTTAAGCTAAAAAGGGAATTAGTGAACTAATTAATAGAAAGAATTTATACACAAAGTGCTATAGAGAGGCAAGAAGATGTACAATATAAAAATAATTTTTTATTTGAAAAAGAATAAAAAGTCTAATCAGCATGATGAAGGCTCAGAAAGAGATAATAGGCAATACATGAAATATGAAGTTTGAGTTTTATTTGTTACAAACTAATGAAGTACACTTACCAAAAGAAACATAGATCACCGCATATATAAGCAAAACAAAAGGAAAAGAACTCCTTAAAATATTCCATTAAAACTGCAGAACACTAAAAAAAAAAGAGTGGACCTATGCTCAGAGCCAGGGAGAAAAAGGGATAAATAGCATGAAAGTAACTACAATTAGACTGACATTTGACTTCTCAACAACAAAAAAGAAACAAACAGATAATGGAATCTGATCTTCAACATTAAGAAAGAAAATCACTATTACCCTGGAATTCTGTACCTAGCAAAACTATATTTTGAAAATGGTGGTTATTATATTCACTTAAATGAAATTATTATGATATGCAATTAAAGATAATAAAGGAAAAAATTCATAGCATTCAATGTTTATATAGAAAATACAGACTGGACCCTAAGCTAAATATCTGGACTGAGATTTTAGGGGGAAAAAAAAACAGCATAAGTTCACAGAAATCAGAAAGAAAAACGTATTAGACAGATGAACAAAATTGAATTCAATAGGAAAAAAAAAAAAAAAAGGTTTGTAATAGAATCAACAAAGCCAAAAAGTGGTTATTTGAAAAACTAACAAGTGAAATGGTGACAAAATTTATCCAGTTGACTGAACAAAAGAAAAATAGCATAAATAAATAAAATTGTAATTTAAAAGGGCACATAACTAGCAATACGCCAATGATTAAAAAGATAAGAGACCGCCAAGAACAACTTTTGGTACTTAAGTTCTACAACTTAGATAAAATGGATGAATTCCTAGAAAAATAAAGCCTGAAGGAATAGAAAGTTTAAAACAGTTTTGCAAAAGAAACATCTGGCCTAGACAATTTTACTAAAGCAGTTTCTACTAAACTCTCAAGAAACAAATTATTTCAATTTATATATTATCTACATAACAGAAAATAAGGGATGATTCTCTAGCTCATTATATGTGGCCAGTGTAAACTTGATTCCAAAGTTACACAAAAAATAGGAACAAAGAAAATCACAGACAACTAATGATACAGATACAAACATTCTAAACAATGTTATGGCAAACTGAATCTAATTGTCTGATAGAATAACAGCCTCCAAAGATGTCCATGCCCTAGTTTCCAGAACCAGTGTGTATGTTACTTTACAGGACTAAGGAACTTTGTGGAGGTGAATAAGTTAAGAATCTTGAGATGGGGAGATTATTCTGGATTGTCTAGGTGGGCCCAATGACATTGTGAGAGTCTTTATAAGGAAAACAGGGAGGCAGGAGGGTCAGTCAGAGAAGTTGTGACAACAGTAATAAAGGTCAGACACAGAGAGATTTGAAGATATCATGCTGCTATCTTTGAGGATGAAGGAAGGAGAGCCATGAGTGAAGGAATGTTGGCTGTTTCTAGTAGTTGGAAAAGGCAAGGAAATGGATTCTCCCCTTGAGCCTCCATATTTGGCCTGGTAAGATCCATTTCAGATTTTTCCTCTACAACTGTAAGGTAATAAATTTTTTTTAAGCCACTAAGTTTGTAGTAATTTATTATAACAGAAGTGGGAAAATAATACAAGTCCTTTGTTTATGTGCGTGTACCCATCATGAACAAATTATGTTTATCACAGAAATACAAAGAGTATTTAACATTAGAAACTCTGTTAATGCAATTTACTACATTAGCAGCTCAAAGGGAGGAAAAACTATATTACAATGTATTTATAAATGTCTTTTGATTAAATACAAAACCCAATTATAATGAAAAACAAAGTCTATAAAAATAATAATAGAAGAAATCTTCTTTAAATTGATAAAGAGGTGTCCATGAAATATCTACAGGACTTGATAAAGAGGTGTCTATGAAATATCTACAGGATTAATTTATATAATGTGTTTATGCTACATAGAAAACTAATACAATGAATAACCATGCTATAAGAAATCTAGGATTGAATATAACAAATTATATGTAAGATTAATATCAAGAAAAGTATAAAAATGATTTTAAAAACTTAAAGGATAACTAAATTGAAAACTGTATCACGTTCAATGGTAGTTCAACTCAATCTCATAAAGATGCCAATTCTTCTCTGTTTTATCTGTGGATTCAATAAAATTTTATTCAAATACTAATAGGATTTTTAAGAGTTTTGACAAATTGTAAAATATTTATAAAAGAACACTGGTCTAAGAATGGCCAAAGTATTTTTGATGAAATATAGAAGTATTTTTAAGCAGATATTGAGGTAGTTTATCACAATGTTATTAGAAATAAGAAACTATGGTAATGGCACTCTGATATAAAAGTTATCCAGTAGTAAAGAATGGGGAAACCAGAAGCAGACCGGTGCATATACAGATAGAGACTGCATCATAATAACATGTGAAAAGAGGAAAGATTCAATAAAAAATGCTAGAATTATTGGTTATATATATTGAGAAAAAAATTCTCACAAAGGATGAGAATTGACAAATTACTTACATGTAAAAGGCAAAACTTTAGAAAAATATCTTTATAAACTCAGACTATTGAATTAATTTCTTCAAGAAGACACAACACTAACCATAAAATACTTGCCAATTCAACTACACTAAGATTGATAATTTCTGTTTAACTATCCAGTCAACAAGGATCTACCGAATGCCTAGTAACCAAAAACTATATTGTAGGCATTAGATATACAGCAGTGGTCAAAACAGACAAATACCTGCCCTCATGGATCTTACATCCTACAGAGGGAGAAAGATAAAAAACAAAATAAATTTAAAAAACAGTATGCTATATAGGAGTGTATATTAAGGAGAAAAACATGAAGCAGGGAAGAAGTTGAGCCATTGGAGAAGAGTTATTGAGAGTAGCCAGTGAAGATTCACTGAGACATCCTTGGCTACATTCCTGAATGAAGGGAGAAAGCTGTTGTCTACATGGTCATCAGGGGAAGCACATGCTAGCCAGAGGGACAGCGAGTGCAATGGCATCGAAGAAGTAGCATACTTCCTGTGTCCAAAGAACACTGAGAAGGCCATGTGTCTGCAGCAGAATGGAAGGACATTGGGAGGAGACAAGATCAGGGAGTACTAGAGGCCGGATCACAAGGGCTTTTGCAGTCATACCAAATAATCTGATTTTTCTTCTAAGTAAAATGAGGAATCATAAAGCATTTTAGGAAAGGAGTAAAATGATCTGCTCATAAAAAACTAGATCCTTCTGGCTGTTCTACTATAGGAAGACTAAAGGAGGGTGGGAGCATCTTTTGGAAGGCTACTGCAATATTCCACGTAAGAAATAATGGTGGATTTTCCTTTGGGAATTTGTGTTAGGAAAGGAATGGAAGGAAGGAAGGAAGGAAGGAAGGAAGGAAGGAAGAAAATGGTGCCTTTGATTAAGATAGAAGCTGTGAGCATGAAGGCAAGTAGTTATCTGATCAAAGAGCCAAACATGGAGAACATATTATAATCATGTGTCAATGGATTTATATCTTCCGAATCAATAGGAAAACTATGCCAAAAAATAGGAACTAAACATTTTCAGGGAATAGGATATGATCGGCCCATAAACATAGGAAAAGATGTCAACCTCGTCTGAAATCAGGAAAATGCATATTATGACTAAAATGAGATGTGATTGTATGCATATTATATTGGACAAATTAAGTCTTCCAAGTATTGGCAAGCCTGTGGATCAACAGGAACTCTTAACATAGTCCTGGTGAGAATGTCATTGCACAACAGCTTTGGGAAAGCAATTTGACATTATATTGTAAAGGTAAACATTTACACATCCTTCTATGACCCAAAAATAACACTTCTCAGGTTATACCTTAGAAACACTCTTGAACATGTTTATTAAGAGATTTCTATAGAATATCAATAGCAATAGAATTTAAAATAGCAAAAACAAAACAGAACACAAATAAATAAAAACTGAAGACAGTGCAAATATCTCCAAACAGGAGAATGGAAAATGATCATATATTCACTTTATTGACTATTACGGAAATAAATAAATTGTTACAGTGCAAGTTAATATGGTTGAATCATAAAAACATCATATTGAAGAAAACAAATCACAGAAGTCCACTATAGAATGATAGCATTTTATATAATGCTCAAAAGCAAGGAAAAATAAATTACATAGTTTATAAATACATACACATATATATGTGCATTACATATATACATGTAAGACATGCATATGTATTCCAAATATAAAATTAAAAGCAAAAAATTATAAACATAAGTCCACTTAGGACTTACTAATATTGATAGTATTGTGGTTCATAAATAAGATGATCACTTCATAGGTATTCACTTTATTATATATGTGCCATAACTTTCATATAAGTAACATATATTTTTATAGATTAAATATTACATAAATATAAATTTGTAAAGAGCCAATGTAGGGTCTGAGTGCAGTGGCTCATGCCTGTAATCCTAGCATTTTGGGAGGCTGAGGTGGTAGGTTCAATTGAGCCCAAAAGTTCTAGACCAGCCTAGGTAAGAGCAAAACCCCATCTCTACAATAATAAAAAACCTTAACCAGGCACGGTGGCATGCACCTGTAGCCCCAGCGACTTGGGAGGCTGAGGAAGGAGGATCACTTGAGCTAGGAATCTGAGGTTGCAGTGAGGTATGATGATGCATCACTCTAGCCTGGCCAACAGAGTGAGACACTGGCTCAAAAAGCAAACAAACAGAGAAAGAAAAACAAAAAATAATAACAACAACAAGAAAAAAGAGCAACTAACGTAGGGACCAAGGCCTTTGGCTCCCAATAGGTTCACTGAAAAATCACTGACTTGAGGCAGTTTGATTAACTGGAGAAAAGGCATACATATTTATTTAACCTGTATACACAGGAGCCTTTAGAATAAAGACCCAAAGATTCAGGGGAAATTTCTCATTTTTATGCTTAGGTTCGACAAAGTACAGACAGCCATGCAGAAATATGATTTGACATAAAGAGTAGGATCTCATGTTAATAGACTGAGTCGGGAAGCCCAGCAAGGCCTGTCTATCTAGATTCTTCTTGGTCTCTGTGAGCATATATTCCTTCCTTCTAGGTGCGGGGCAAGGCCTTCTCGGGAATAGAGGTCTTATGACCTATAATCAAACAAGGTAGGAAAGATCGTTTCTTTATGGACAGTTTTTACGCAGACTAATTTTAGGTTTTATGCATGGCTTTCAGGAAAAAGTGTTTTGGCTTTTACGATCTGCCTTGGAGGAGAGGGATTCTAGTTTCTATGGCCAGCCTCAGGAGAGAATGGGACCAAGAGGCAAGAGAACAGAAGGTCAGAGAAAAACTTTTGCTTCTGAGGCCCTCATTTTGGGGTACTATTTTCTGAGCCCCAACACTATAGATTTACTTGATATTTGAACATTCTTTAGATTAGAGTTAAAATGAGTTTGAAATTTGATAATATACCAATTTAGAATGAAAGTATTTGAGGGATACTTAGATGATCAAACATGAATGAAGAACTCAATTTTGGATTAAAATTATGACACCTGTAAGCATCAAAGTGTATGATATATATCCTCCCTCATCTATAAAATTAAATTCCTTAGCTGATCTGTTATGAGAGTACTTGACATAATTTATGCCCCTGGTATAATTTTTCTAGCCTGATTGATCCTGTAATGTTTTTGATTTAGTATTTATTTCCAAGTATTACAACTATGCACTTACGGGTTCCTATCACACAAACCTTGAATTTCTTTAGAACATAAATGGACTTTTATTCATCTTTTCATCACCAGTGCCAAGTAATTTGTCTATATCATAATCCATAAATATTTGTGGAAAAAATAACAAGACAAAATGTTAAACTGCAATGGCTTAATTGTAACTCGTAGGTTAATTATAACAAATCTTTGGCTTCATTGTGAAGAATTCCTAGCCAAGGATAAGATTGTGAAGTCAGATGAGCTTTTTTCCAACATCTTAATTTTCTCCAGTAAGTTTGGAAAAGTCAGGGAATCACGAGCAGTGATATTTAGTTTCAGAATATATGCTACCAAAATTGATGTTCTTGACATCATTATTATTTCATGTCTTAAAGACATTGCTCTTTGTAACATTCATCTCATAAAACACATTTTCAGCATCTGCTCTTTTCTCTTGTAATATTGAACCAGGCAGGCTACATGCAGAAATGAGCCTTTGTCACAATACACCACGGTCTCTTTAAAAAAGTAGAACCTCTTAAAAGTTTAAGAGTTTCATTAAAAAGAGGAATCATTTCTTGCTAATCAGCCATGAACATTAAATGTATGAATGACACAAGTCAGTATAGTAGATACAAGTTGAACAGAGGAATTGATAAATTCTAAAATACACTGTCAGAGATAATAGCTTGAAAAGGACAATTTAAATTAGTGTCAGGAATTAAGGTGCATAAGGTATAGGCATCGCCTTTGAGGACATTGCATTTTGTTGTTGACATAGAGATAAAGAGCTAAATTTCAACATAATTAAAGGTCTGACATTTTTCATGTAAGGTAATACGGTCCTTGAAGAATTCATAAAAATAATATGAGATATCTTCATGATGGCGCTGTAAGTTCATACTCACAGCACATGGCAAGGACAGAAAAATAAAAACTTAAAGAAGAGACATGAGATCTACATTAAGGCAAAAGGTCTCTACAAACAGAAATGGAGCAGAAAAGGGAAGCAGGACAAAAACCAAGGGACAGTTGTGCTTCAAGTCTGTAAGTAGAAAGAGGTGACTGGGAGTTTGGCTTCTGTGGGGTAAAAAGGACAAAATTAGCCATGCAAGAGGATGGCCAGAGCACACGAGGAGTTGAGGTCTATTCTTCCACTCATGAAAGAAAGAAAAGAAAAACCAGTGCTTCCCTCTGACTGAGGGCATTGCTCATGATGGGTTTATACTTAGTGAGAAAAAGAAGCAAAAATCACTTCTACTCAAGAAATGAACCAAACTGAGGCAAAAACTGAATGAACCAAAAACTCGGTGACTGGATGGACAACATCTTTGCTCTCTCCATGATGTGGCCTTTATCCGTGAAATAAGTTAAATGAAACGTGTGTATGGACTAGGAACATCAGAAGGCTAATTTGAGGCAGTGGGTGTATGTTGTTGTTGTTGCTGGTGGTGGGGGTGGTGGTATAAATACACCACACAGGAATGAGTCAGGAATGAGAGAATAAACACTGGCACTAAACAGTCAATGAGAAATAAAATTGCTTCCAATTCAAAATGGGACTGAAAACCATAAAACATAAAATCAACAAATCCAAATTTTGATACTTAAAAGATCAATTAATTAGTCAAACTTTTGTCCAGACCAATTAATTGGGTGGGGGTGGGGGGTAGGAACAAGTGTTAGGATGAAAAAAACTAAATAATAATAATAGAATCCAGACTTTATAAATTACATGACAATAAACAACTATCTGTCAATAAATTTGACAGCCACATAAAACATAATCTTGTGGAAAAATAACAATAAGCCACAATTTAAAATTTCTTAAAAACCAACTAGGAGTTGTGGAAAGGAATGGTGGGTACAATGATTTTCATTTTATGATTATATAAGCTTTCCCACAGGTATGAAATATGTTTTAATAAAGTGATATGATAATTTTAGGTGCAAGTCT
>RJWJ010034618.1:0-17146 GCA_004363605.1 Indri indri | reverse complement strand
CTGCGAGCTGGACCCGCCCAGCAGCCCCTTCCCCTGCACGTAGGGTGCGGGGTCGCTCTCCCAGCGAAGGAGCATTGGAGCTAAGAGCAGCGCCTCCTCCGGGGCAGGAGGCGGGAGCTCGGCTGAGGAAGCTTTCCTAGGGAGTTGCCTTAAAGCAAGCAAGCAAGCGGAATTGTCGATCGCTCCAGCTGCCTGTTTTATACAGTTTTAAGCAGCCATCTCCACTCGTTTCCCTTCTGCAAAACTGTAAATCACCACCAACCTTGCACCAACAAGGAGGAGGAGGGAAAAAAAAAAAAAAAACCAACAAACCAAATCTCCTTCTCCCTTCTCACCCTCCCTTTCCTCTCACCCTCCCTTCCTCTCCTGCTCGTTCCCTCTCCCTCCCTCCCTTCTCCTACGGCTGCCGCTCGTCTCTCGGTCTGTGTCTCTCTCCGACGGGACTTAGCAACTTTGATTATTTCTCAACCCCTCTTCCATTTTTTCCCACCCTTTGCCATGAACTGGACCGACAGACGCGGGGGAGGCTCTGCTCTCTGCCCCAGGGAATGGCGATTCGCGTCCGGGGGCCGTACCGGGGAGGATCGGCCGAGGAGAAAGAAGGAGTGATAGAGAAAGAGCTGCAGGAAGGGAGAGAAGGGAGCCCTCCATCTGCCGCGGGCCCGGCGCGCAGCAGGGCAGCGCGGAGCAGCGTCCGGAATGGCCCCGAGCTCGCCCTGCGCCCCCGGCTCCTCCAGAGTCAACAGCCCCTGTGCGCGGAACGCATTGGGCAATTTTTAAAATCCTGAAGTAGGAAGAGACCCCGGAGGATATAAGTCGGGGGTGAGGCTGGAGCAGAGAATTTGAAAAAGCCATTCAAAGAGAGAAAAGGGGAAGCGTGATCGTTTCTGCCTGCGCTAGCTCTTAACTTGAAGAAGTCTCTTTGGAGCATCTAGCATTCTCCCGGAGTTACTCGAAAGCTGAAACTTTCAGTGGATTGCGGGCCTGGGGACAAGCAGGAGGGATTCCGAGGGTGGGACCGGGAGAGCGTGTGTGTGCGCGCGTGTGGGTCGGAGAGCCACTGGGGACTCGGTGGAGAGGCAACACCATGGCAGTGCCCGGCGAGGCTGTACGAGCCAGGGACAAGCCCGGCCACGGTGGGCTGAGTCAAGCCCCCGCAGCGGGCCGGGACTGCCACCGTTGTGCCGACCCCGCATCGCCGCGGGACTCCGACTGCCGCGGCTGCTGGGGAGACCTGGTGCTGCAGCCGCTCCGGCGCTCCCGGAAACTTTCCTCGGCTCTGTGCGCGGGCTCCCTGTCCTTTCTGCTGGCGCTGCTGGTGAGGCTGGTCCGCGGGGAGATCGGCTGTGACCCGGAGCAGAGTAAGGAGGCGGCGGCGGCGGCGGAGGAGGAAGCAGCCGGGAGAGCAGAAGGGGGCGTCTTCCCGGGGCCTCGGGGAGGTGCCGCCGGGGGCGGCGCGCCGCTCAGCCCCTGGCTGCAGCCCTCGGCGCTGCTCTTCAGTCTCCTGTGTGCCTTCTTCTGGATGGGCTTGTACCTCCTGCGCGCCGGGGTGCGCCTGCCTCTGGCCGTCGCGCTGCTGGCCGCCTGCTGCGGGGGGGAAGCGCTCGTCCAGATTGGGCTGGGCGTCGGGGAGGATCACTTACTCTCGCTCCCCGCCGCGGGGGTGGTGCTCAGCTGCTTGGCCGCCGCGACATGGCTGGTGCTGAGGCTGAGGCTGGGCGTCCTCATGATCGCCTTGACTAGCGCGGTCAGGACCGTGTCCCTCATTTCCTTAGAGAGGTTCAAGGTCGCCTGGAGACCTTACCTGGCGTACTTGGCCGGCGTGCTGGGGATCCTCCTGGCCAGGTACGTGGAGCAAATCTTGCCGCAGTCCGCGGAGGCGGCTCCAGGGGAGCATTCTGGGTCCCAGCTGATTGCTGGGACCAAGGAAGATATCCCGGTGTTCAAGAGGAGGAGGCGGTCCAGCTCCGTGGTGTCCGCCGAGATGTCCGGCTGCAGCAGCAAGTCCCATCGGAGGACCTCCCTACCGTGTATACCGAGGGAACAGGTAAGCACTAGGCTCTCGGGGAAACTTGAAACACTTGGAAACCGCCGCAAAGTGGAGGGAATCCGAGCGCTTGGGAACTAAAGGGAAGATAGGCTAGAAAAGTGGTATAATTGAGACTTAATAAGAAATAGTGGGTTTCTCTCTCCCTTTTACACAGTATTTTATAACTTGGACAACTGAAATGCGAATAAGTAACAAAACTAGGTGGTATTTGCAGGGTCTTCCACAGCTGAGCTAACTTTTTAGATCTGCTGCACCTGGTGTATGGCTTCCCCACACTTTCAAGTACGCTCACACTTTCCTCCCTTACCAGAAATTTTAGAACTTAGTTTTCTAGCAGTGGGTGATTTTTCAATACGTGGATTTTACTAGATTTCTAATTCTTTTTATAAAATTTCCTTCTTATTACGTGATAGATAGGTAAACATTTATGAAAACCAGTAAAAAGATTCTAGAGCAAAGCAAGGCATGCTTAAAGGTGAGGTGTTGATACACACTTTCTGGTTTTGCAGTAAGTTTTATTTTGAGAGACTGCATCTAGTGGTGTCCAATTTGTTTTTAAACATTGTTTAGTGGTATACAGTATTACATGCTGGTGTGTTTGTATCATAATCACAAACTTCAATTTGGGGAATAGTATGTCTGAACATCAGAACTGTTCAAAAAACTGTGCTTTAGTGCTTTAGTGCTTGAGTATGTGCATACGGAAGTGGATATTTAGAAAGTCAAGCGGATTTATACAGGTTTTACAGGAAATATTAATTTGGGAGAATATTGCTGGTGATCCATGTCTTTCAGAAAGGAGGAAGAGGAGGAGGAACCTGGAATTATGACTGAAGTTGTACATAAAAGTTTAGTCAATTTGGGAGATAAATCTCATTATTGTTATTAAACATTTTAAGACCATGAGACAGTTGCTATAAAGGCCATAAAAGAACAAATCCCAATTTTAAATACAAATTGTATGTGAAAAAGCATTCTCAAGTGTTCACTTCCCTACTAGAAGCAGATTTGACACTTGATGGTGGTAGGAGGGAGTTGGTTATATATACAGCAAGTGGAAATTTACACTTTTCCCATGTAAATTCATGTCTAACTATGGTACCACAAGGACAGTTCTAGGGAGTTAGGGAATATCCTAAGATATAGTAAGCTTTTTCTTTTGAGGTTATTCTGTGGATAATCATTTAGGTGTTTCTAAGAAATAGCAGTCACCATATGGTGTGGGTGCTAGTTTGTTTCTGAAATGAAGTTGATTACACAGATCTGTGGTTGTTTGACATTATTTAGCAGAATAGATGACAGCGCCATAGTCTCTGTGTTTGTTTTAAAACAAATGTACTTATTTAGCGTTTTGTTTAGATAAAATAAATGTTTCTTGGATTTAAGCTTACTCTAAGAGTGAAGGAAAAAACAGGCCATTGACTGATACTTAGTTCTGGGAGAAATTTGGAGATCATTGAAACCAAGTAAAATTATCTATTTAAGGGTAAACTAAAGATTTTAATTTTTTTTCCCACAGTTACAGG
The DNA here is from genome assembly GCA_004363605.1 of Indri indri. NCBI lineage: Eukaryota > Metazoa > Chordata > Mammalia > Primates > Indriidae > Indri > Indri indri. The sequence continues at coordinate 13,570 of RJWJ010034618.1, read as the reverse complement.
AGAAAATGTCTTTTAAATGAAAACACCACTGCTTTAAAATGTTTACAACAAACTATTCTTTAACTTACAGGAAAATGTGATATGACCATTGCAAAATTGAACCATAATTCTTAAGGAAAATCTGGGATTTAATGGTAAATAACTTGACTCCAAATTCATATTATTTAGCCTCTGTAATTAAATTTCTGAAATTTTATATTAATATTTAGAAGTTAGGAGTTAAGGGTGGATTTACGGTAAGAAGGTGTTTAGGTCAATTAACCAGCAGTGTTAATTAACCTGAAAATATTTATTGGTTTTCTCTGGTTTAAATTGGTAAATGGAGAATTTGAATTATTTGCAAACTTATAAGAAAATAACTGAGCATTGCATTTTTAAATGTGTTGCTGATTAATGCTGTTGAAAAATGCGTATTTATAATATATTTGGTAAGTCTTTTCAGTTACTTTTTTTTTAAAGGCTGTGTAAATGAAAAATGTTCTGAAGGGAGACTTTATCTCTAATGTTTGATGGAATAACAATGATATATTTAGCAGAAATTGAAATCCTTGAAGTTTTAATAAGGGCATGGGTGATTGTGTGCGTGTCACTGAAGACTAGTTTTTATATATGACCCATTAAAGTTGTTGCTGAGCATAATTGTGGGGAGTGGGTGGGAACTGACACGGAATAGTATATGATAGGGCAATATCCCATGCCTAACTGTGTGAAAAGTTCAGGAGCTGTACAGTAAATGCTTATCTGTTTTATCATAAGGAAACAAACTTCTGATTAAGGGTGCAAAGTGTACTGTGTCATTTGCATACTTTACAAAGTCAAGAATCAAAATAATTATGAAACAAGTATACCAATCCTCTGCATGCTGCCAGATTAGTTGATTTGTTTTGTTTCCTGAAAGAATGTCTGCCCTCAACTCGAGACAGTACTCACAGGCAACAAGTGAATTTTAAATAGTAGAGCTCAGAGAGTCTGTCAGTGGTCTCTTGAAAATTTATGTGGACTTTGCTCATTGTGAGATTTAAAGGTGAGAGAATTTAACATCATCTTCTCTGTATGAATGACAGTGGCCACTTGCTTATGAACTACCCTCTTAAATGGCTCTTAATTCTAAAAGTGCAAAGAGACTATATGACAAAATTCTCATAACACAAACCGATCGAGATACATTTCCCCCCTTCCCCTCTCCCTCCCTGCCTCCCTTCCTTCCTTTCTTCCTTCCTTCTCCAGAACTGTAAGTCTGTAGCACTGGTGTGTCTGTGAATGTGAGTGAAGGTATCTTTACTCTCAGTATATAACAAAGTTTATAGAACCTGCATGGCTTTTATTAATAGTTTAGTCCGGCCAGCCCAGTATCCTCAATATTGAAGCTGATTTTGTAGATGCATGTGTTAAACTGTACTTTTTTGGCTGGCAGTATTAAGAAGGTAAGTGTCCATTAAGGTGTATATATCTTCAAGTAGACTTTCATATCTGAGACAAGATATATCTCTCTCAAGTTACCACTGTATCCCCCCCCGCCCCCACCAAACACAAATATACAGAAGTACCTAGAATTTCTTGAATTATTAGATATTATGCATGATTAATATGTTATTTTTTAACATAATATGCAATTTAAAAACATTTGGAAATTGTATTTGAAGGGGTGTCTATTCTCTTTATACATCAAAGAGTACAATTGGTGATGACATTCCTCTCTAATGACTGTGGCCACCTTACACATTCACTTTTGAAAGATTCCAAACCAATGCAGTTTTATTTTAGTTGTTAAGGAGAATTTAATATTTTTACCTATGATTTCAGATAAAAATAAACATAAAGCATATGATTCTCTCCATTAATGCATTTGTACCACTTAATGACAAAATTCTTTGGGATGGTACAACATCAGTCAGAAGTATATGTTACATATGTTGCATTATGTAAGTAAAAACCAAAACTGTTTCCTGTAAATATTTTCCCTAAGCTCTTAAACATCTTTAGCAAAAATGAATGGCTTATTATAGGAATGAATGTAACTTGGTTATTAAAAGAAGAGTCAAGATTTTCATCATTGGTGTGAGAAAAACATTTTGAAGCAAAAACAACAACAACAAAACAAAAATAGGAGAAATGGGTATGGTTTTTGATGATAGGCACTGAATGGTAGGCATTGTTATGTCTTTGTAAAAAGTATAACTTGCTTTTATAGTACAGATATAAAATACAGAAGTATTTCTTCTGAATGTATAGAATATATTATTCTTTAAATTCCTAAATACATTTCAATGTAACATATTTCTCAAGTTGAATACGTTTCAGAAGTAGTCATGGGCTTTTAATTGTAGCTTCCATCACATTTTAGTAGTATTACTCAGCTCATGGTGCTGCAAAGAACAATATTGATTATTTATGGCATGGTGACAGAATTAAAATTAATTAATGTCAACTTCTGAAAATACCGAAAAGGAAAAACAAGATTTTCTTATCCCTTGGGAAAGGTAGGGAAAAGAATGTTTTGTTTTTTTGTGGGGAAAAATTGTGATTTTACTTTGTGAATACAGATATTTAAAGCATACTGAAAAACTGTTTTAATTGACAGAAATAGTCAGTGAATCTATATAAATTTACAGAGGTTGGAAGGACTGAAAACAGCAATTTTACTCTTTCTGTATTGAGTCGAAAGTGTAAAAAGTTAAAACTGTAGAACTGAAAGAAATGCTGTGTATGCTGGGCTGTCATGTTAATTAAATAAACAACCAGAACAGTGACTCTGTGTATGAAATACATTTTGAAAAGCCTGGGGGGAGGGGGTTCAGGCAGGCAAGGGTGAGTGACACTGGCCTGAAAAAACATTCATTATATCTGTAGTGACGTTTGTGTGAATTTGCTGTATTCTATTAGAAAATTCAGCTCTAAGAATAATTTCTCCAGGGCTCTAGTTGAATAAAGGCTTTACCAAATTTAATTTTACTTCTATTTTAAGCAAGTTCTCATTTATTACATTGAGGTAGGATATTTATAAACCTCAAAATTAGGAGTATGCCTCTATATTATATTTTAAGATTTTCCATTAATATGGTTTGTGTCAGTAACAGCCTGATAGAGTCTATGTCGACTTCATGAAAACTTGTGTTGTTTAATCTATCAAAAGAATGAGTTTATTTGGGCATTAAGGTGGGAGTTCCATTTTTCAGAAAAAGTTATGGTTGTGAGTTGTACCCCGCTGGATGGGTGAAGGTAATCAATGCAACTATTGTACCATGTAGTATTCGGAGAGATTTTGCCATGCTGAAACAGCACCTTTGCATTGGGCCATGGGGAAAATTTCTTATGCTTTGTGAAATGATGCATAACCCTACGTGTTTACGGCGAATTGTTTACTTAATTATCATGTGTCTCCTGTTCAGTGGAGGCTTCCTCCTTCTTGTGTGTGATGTTTATAACTGTATCTTCTAAAAACCCCTCAAATATATTGAAAACCCAATTTATGCTTATTTTCTACAGTCATGTGTTTAATGAAGCTCTATCAAGTAATTCTGAAGAACCTCAGGAAGTCCAGTCCCCATATTCTTGTACCTAAAGATGTACTCTTATTCATTTTCAAATGAACATCACTCCTTTAAATAGAAATTTAAATCCTTTTAGTGATTACCTATACATACTTTTACTATTGATAGAATTTTTTTGTGAAGGAGTTTTTATAATTAGACTACCCTTGGGAATTGTTTTAACTTTGAACTGAGAGTATATGTTTGTGCTTTTGTCAGCATAACACTGGGAAAAAAGTCTGAAAGATATGCCTGAGTTGTAGTTCAGAGCGAGATATGTTGGGTAAAATTGTCAAAAATATTAGTTGGCCATACCTGTTCATGGTGAATGTATACTACTGTTTTAAAAGAAGGTGCTACCCTTAGCTCATGTTATCGATGAAGGTCCTTTGGTCAGTGGACCTATCCAATGCCAAATCAACACATTTTTTTCTGTTCATTAGGCCTTGTGCCGAAAATCATACAAATTATACGCAGATATGGCACAGTTTCTGCCTCTCTAGAGCTTAGAACCTAGTTAGGAAAATGAGACATGAACATAGAAAAGGGGAAGTCACACGAAAATAGCTAAATGATCTCTTAGATAATAGTTGGAGAGATGCTTATAATAGCTTAGAGTGGGTTTTTAACTTGAATGCAGGACTCATTCATCTCTCCTCTGAAATTATATGCAAACTTTCATTTGTTCATTTTTGTGAGGAAAAAATTTATGATGTCATAGATTTTCAGAAGGTCCTCAACATGTAACGGTTAAATATAAATGGTTTAGATTTTAAGCAACTTGACATTTTGAAGACATGGAGAATTTTTTTTGAAATGGAAATTGTGGTAATTGATTATAGTAATTAATTTATAGTATGCTTTGAAATAAAAGTAAAATATTGGATTTAGGACATGTGACACTTCAATGTAGCACACTGATTTTTTTGATGTCTTGACGTAGTTTGTGAGTAGCTGGTTGCAATGATATCTTAAAATGCTTAATTCTGTGCCAGGCTCTAGTTAGTAGACTGGAATTAGTCTGATTTTAGAGAAAAGGGAACTGGGGGGAGTCAGCTAAACATACGTAGTCAGCCTGAGGCAAGATGGCTTTTGTCCAGTTCCTCTTTACCTTGAATATGTTGCTAGGGGACAGTAAGTAGGAAGAGAGGCTGGTGGTAGTTTTAAGCCCAGGTATCATTTGTGATTTTACATGTGGAGCCAACTCTAAATTCTCATTCAGAATTAGAAGATTGAGTAACCAGACTGAGTAGCAGATGTACAGATGACATAAATTTTTTTTCAGCCCTCGACAGTGAGTTTTCTGGTCATCGAATAGTACCAGGCAGCCTCTGGAATGTGTTATTCTTGACTTTGTCCCATACGTGAAAATCTATTGCATTGAAAATGTGGAGTCTTATCTCAACAAATAAAAGTATTCAATGTTGGCTTAAATATTGATTATTTTTATTTTGGTTTTTCAGAAAATTGATTTTAATGTGTCCAGGATTTCTAAATTCAGGTGAAATATAGTCTGAAAATCAGTGAAGCATTTCTTCACTAGCAAAAACAGCAATTTATTTATTTTTTATCTAAATTATTTTTACTGTTAGGAAGCCATTAAAATCTAAGTAAATAGGATGTAATATTAGAGGAGGTCATGAAGAACATTACCTTTTAGAAGATGGAAAGCTCTTTGGGAAAAATCACAAACTAAACAACTTCTGCATGTTTGATTTGATTAGAGCTGTTATTTATTATTAAGGAATCTGAATTATTATTAAAGTTTTCAAGTATAGCCAGTCCTACTAATATAGCAAAAAATTACTTTAAGGATACTCATGTTGTTTCATTCTCAGAAGATGAGTAATTTATAAGTGACACCTTTTGTTTGTCTAAGGATGTGTGTGTGTATGTGGACATGTGCATATGTGTACATGTGTGCATTTGTGACCTGTGTGTGTTTGTGTGTGCATGTGTGATTTTCCCTTGCCAGGAAATTGCTTTGGTTGTATCAATTTAATGGAGAAACAGTGTCACCCAGTGGCTTCTATGAAAACAGTCCTGTAAACATTATAGATAAGCACTGTCCAGTAGAAATAGAACACGAGCCATATATTTAATTTTTTTTTGTACTACGTCTAAATATCTGTTGTGTGTTTTGTACTTACAGCACATCTCAATTTGGTCTAGCCACATTTCAATTATTCAATAGACACGTGGCTAATGGCTACCATATTGGACAACGTAGCTATATATTTTTAAAGATATAAAATACTTGAATACTAATACCACCTCTTCATTTATAATGGAAAATCTAGATTTAATGATAGCATTAAATATGCAGTCTTTAAAATTTTATCTGTAATCTTGATAGCTTATTTTTGTACCACTCTAATAGTTGGCAAGTGTATTTCCTCTCTTTTCTTCATCACATATTACTGCACATATTTAAAATATGATTATTTTAATTCTAGGGGGAATTTAGCAGAGTCCCTAGTAAATTGTGGCCCATTATGTTAACATGATTTATAACACAATATCAATATTTCCAGGTAGTTATAAATTTGCCTTTCAGAGTGTGGTATGTAACAGGGATTGCTTATGTATTCAGTGTGAACACATCACATGTTCATGATGATTAGTTTGTAATTGGGTTATCCAGTGTATCTTTAGCAATGAAAGTGCTTATGTTTGCATAGTAGGTTGTTATCTTTGTAATTTAGGAAACTAAAGTGACAAACCTGCTAGTAGCTTTAATGGATGAAAATTACAACAGTGTATATAAAGATAACTTCTCACTATTGCTTATGTTAATATCACTTTCATGGAAACAAAATGAAAATGGCTCCATTTTGTGTATAGGAAGGATTGGAGATTTTGGTAGTGTGGAATTTCTCAACTAGGAATTGAGATTAGAAGATTTTTTGAGCCATTTTCTGAGTTCACTGTGTAGTTTATGATTTCAAACTGATTTGAGATGAAAAAGTCTAGAAATTTTAAATGTCACATTCCTTCTATCACCTATCCTCAAACTCTATGAATTCATTAACTCTAGGCATAGTTCCAATGTTACATCAAGAATTAATGAGGGAATTACTTTTTATATACAGCATGTTCCTTTCTATACACACACACATATATATAGCTTGATTTTTAAAATGCATTTATTTTGTGATGCATATAGTGTCTTTTGGGACAAGGTATATTTATCTTTGCGTTGCAGGATGAGAATAGATAGAATTTCTAAGATACATAGATTTTCACATATCAGGAAATAATCTAAAAACTTCAAAAGCAAATAGAATCATGGTGTACAAAGAAGCACATTTGGATAAAATGAAATAATGGACTCAGATTTACTCCTGGTAAAACTGACTTAATTCAGACTTCTTAAGGAAGCTAGCTGAAGAATAAAATGCCATTGTAACACATCTGCTGCTTGAAAGAGTTTGTATTTGAATGTAACTAGCCGTTTGTCATGGATATTTTGAAGTTGCTTTGAATTAATATAAATGTTGGTCTTGTAAATTTATTTTTGGGCCAATCTTCTTTTTCTGTTCTCTCACTTTCTCTCTTGTCCCCATATATGTGCTTTTTATTTCATGTTCTTCTTGCCTAATAGAGTATTCTCTCTCCGAGTGTTTTTAAAATGTTAAGGAATACCTTTCTATCCCCCATAGTACCTTGTTAGAATATTGAAATAATTTTGTGCAAGAATCTTGTGGTTTTGGTTTAATAGGATTTTAATAAAAATTTTCCATCTTCTGAAGTAAGTTTAAATAATTGCATGTTTATGCTGTCTGTGGCAAGTGTTTCCTCCTCTCCAGGTTTAAGCCACTTAAATAGACCTACTGGAAGTTTAAAGTCATTGAGATATTATTTTGGGGAGAATGTTTTATTTTGTGGCATTTGTACTGCTGTGTGGAGTCAGCATCCTTAGCACATTTTTAAGCTAGCGTGAACACCAATAAAGGAAATAGTTCTTATTTTTATCCTAAGTATTTTAGAGGTCCACTTAAGAAATACTCCTTAGGAAGTAGCGTTTGTCCTGTGCTCTGAAACATCCCCTTGTTTGAGAGTTAGTGTTTGGGGGTCGTGCCTCAGCAGTCCCTAAGGAAGTTTGGAAAGGAGCGAGGCCGTTGATCTGCGTATGCTACTCTGAGAATTTGCTTTCTAGGCTCAGGAACTAAGGAAGTCAGACTCAGATCATGACAGTTTCCATTGTGAAAGGAATCAAACTTTTTATTCTCCTTGTCTCAGCCATAAACATTTCCTGGCCCAGTGTCTTGCTCTTTGTAGGGGCTGGCTGGCTGGCTGGCAGAATAAATGGATGGAAAAGAAATAAAAGGCTTTTAACGTGAAATATTTATCTCCCCATTCTCTTGACATAAAGTTAATGACTACGTTAATTTAAGGAATACGTAGAGAAGAAAAGAAATAGAATATCAACAAGTCTTTGAGTACATTTTTAATATGATGTTTGCATTTTTGTTACTTTAAAAAATATATATATATTTTGCATGTGTCACTTAAGGGTCTGCATTTGCCTGTGCCCTTACTGGCAGGAAATCCCATGTTCAGCATGAGTCCTAGATATTTATTTTTAGCTCACTCTCAATTGAATATAACCAAAGTTACCCCCAAGATCATTGTAGTGTAAACTTTAGAGAGATCTCTGAAATTAGAGTACGTTTTTTAGAAAAACAAAAATTGAAGCACTTTTCACATTCAATTAATAAATCCAGAGAGAATGAATTCTGACTTTATTTTCTCCCATTACTTCCCACAAAGATCTGACAGGTGTTCTTCAGCTATCTCCTTTTTACTGTTAGTCTTTATTCTTGTTAGAGGTTCTTACTGCACAGCTGTATTTTTTGAAAAGTCTAATGTAAATGCTGTGTCTATTTTATCTCTTAATTGCATTAAATTACAAAATACATTCTGAGATAGTTGGTTCCAGAGAGACATTGTGAAATTGGCTTATTTAAAATGTCATGCAGATGCAGTGCTAGTCGAATCATGTGAAATGATCTAGAAATTTGGTAGCATAATTTGAGTCAAGGTGAACTGAAAAATCAGAAGTTTATAAGGTTTTATTGAATAACACATTTTAGCTTATCTAGTCATGTTTTCTTTTGTCCACCTGGTTTTGAATAGAACTTGTGAAAACAGAAAAAAGTTAAATAAGAACATTTTGTCACTGCAATTTTAATACTTTAGTGAAGGTGCAGTATCATCATATCCTTTTACTGAAATCAGAGGCATCTCTTGAGTATGTTAGACAGAATATGACACGAAATAAACTAGAAGTACAATGTTTAGAAAAAAAGTTATTTCTGACTTTATGGTGACAAGTTTCTTTTTGTCCATGGATATCAAATGATCTCATAGGTAGATTTTCCAGAAAAGTTACCATTGCTCACAATTTCCTGAGTTTGGGATTTATTTGAATATATTGTTTTAAAAAATCTGAATATGGTTTCTGATTGAGAAAATAAATTATAAACTAGAAGTTACTTATAAATTACTTTGAAATAATCAAAATATAATCAAGCCATTTGTGAATTTGACATTTTTATAAAGAATTTAGAAGCAAAATCTTATAACTGTATTTTCATTTTGGAACAAGGAGCTAAGTGTGTGTCTGCATCATCATGAATAGTGTTTCTTTTTACTCTTAATGATTTACTTTTGCTATAATTGGAATTGTTTTTGCTAGATAAATAAGACCTCAATTACAGCACAGTTATGAAGGTGGTAGTCTCATTTTGTCTACGTCTTTTCATACCTCTTACTGGAGTAACAGTTAAATTGACTCTTCTTAACCCCTTTAGAGAACTACTACTAGAACTTTTAAATGTTTTCAGTGGAACTTCTTTAAGCAATTAACTAGTGTTAATGAAAAATGTGAGAATTAGGTTGGGAATGTTGGATATAGATATAATGAACACTGATTACGTTATCTAAAAATTAAAAAGTGGCATTCAGAAATGAAAACTACCATAGAAAGTGAGTGCAAAAAACTGATGCTTGTATTTTGCTTGTGCAGAAAGAAGATTAGAGCAAAATCAAATATGTAATTCCTCAGTTTTCAAAAAATATTTATTTTATGGTCTTTTGGGGACATAATGTTAGTTCACTTAAAATCTAGAACTCCTTATGATTTGGAAAGAGGGGAAGAGCCTGAGAGAGTCATTCTTGGATCCTGGGCAGAAAGTCAAGCCATGCATTGGCTCAGGATCTGTCCTTAAACCAAAAGCACTAAGTGATGGTCTATGTAAGAAGCCCTAATGCTGTTCACAAACTTTTCTGACATTCATTACTTTCCAAGACGTTGATTCTTATTCTTTGGATCTTTGCAAATTTATCACTTTGACTTTTAAATGTACCCTAATGGCAATCTTATGTGAACTTTTACCTCTATGTGACCAGGATTGATTGAAAATGTCAGCAAGTGTTTCTTATTTGAAATCCCAGAACTCTTCTTTATTTTATTTTGCTACATTGTAAGCATTTCAGTATGCCTAGATTCTTTTTTTCTGATTTTTCCCCTGTTGATAATTATTCTTATGTATCTATAATGCTGTGTTAATTAACTCTTGTTTAAGGATTATAATAGTAAACATCTCCTATTAATAGATTAATCAACTTCTTTTAGATACTTCCAAAGTCTGTGAGGAGATTGCCTGATTTCACCTACTTATAATTACACATCGTTTGGCACTTTCTAAATTGAGCTGTATGATGTAGTTCTGAAAATTTAGTGTGAATAAAAATCATTTGGGAAACCTATTAAAATGCATATTTCTAAATCTTTCTCTCATATGTTCTGAGTTCGTTAAGTGTAGCATGGAGTCCAGAAATCTGCGGTTTTAAGGAACACCTAGGTGCTTCAGTTGAGAAACATAGGGCTGTAAACTTCTGTCTACTAAAACTGTACAGGAAGTTCTGCTTTTGCAATCTGGTTTAACAAACAGTTAAAAGTGCTTGGCTCAGACAAGAAGGCTCAGTATTATGAAGAAAAACTAATTTATACACAAACACACTATATTTATGAACATATGACATTTTGTGTCATTTTGATTTCCCCTTTGAGAATACCTTGGAGAAGTTTTTTGACTGCTCTGCATAACAGTTTCCTCATCTGTAAAATAGGAACAGAAATAACAGTGTCATTATCTCACAGAGCTGTTATAAAGCCTAAATAAAATAAATTGCTATACAAATGTTAAGTAGAAAGAGTATGTGCCCCATTCACTAGGCTGAGACAGATTAAAGCTTTGTAATTCGTACAAGTTTCCCAAATTTTCAGAACTTTAGTGGTCCTATGTATACCATAGGAATGATATAATCTACTTCTTAAGGTTGTGAAGGTTAAATTAATAGAAATAATGGGCAGGGGTTCTTGTCAAACATCTCTCCCATCCGAACATGAATAGTATTTATTCTTGCCCATCACGGTCATGTCACTGAAGGCTGTAGGGTAAATATCAGAAAGCACCATGTAAAAACAATGCAAACACATTTGCATTTGATGACAGAAACAGACTGGGAAGTGTCGTTACAAAATACGTGGATTACGGATTTTATGGAAGTTAAAAATGATATTAGAGAGTTGCTTAAATTGTAACCAAAGCTACTGACACATGAGGATTCCTGAGAGCCAGGTAAGGTAACAGCAGGAGAGAAATCTGACAGGGACTTCAGATGTTTTGGGGACTTCAGAAGAAAATGATCTGAGTGAAAAAGGATGAAGAGAGAGATTTAGGAAAATCGATGGACCTCGTTTGTCTATGTTTATGAAGATGGCTGATGATATTACTGGGAGTTAATTGTGTCGTGTGTCATATAACTCCATTTATAGAAACTTGATTCATGCTTTAAATTTGATTTATTAAACGATTATCACTGTTATTTTGATTTAGAAAAAATTATTTCCAAAATTTTTAATTTCATTTTTCACGGTGAAATTTAAGTCATATCCCTCCTTGTTTCATTATTTACCAATGGTGCTATTATTCTTGAATAACAGGGACTTTCTTGCTTGTTATCTGTATAAAGCAGCTAGCATCTGGCACACTCAGCTTTGGCCCTCAGTGGAAGATACTGAGTGTTTATTTTATCACATGAGGTTATTCCTCAAGATGTGCTCTCTTTTTGCTAGCTTTCACAGTGCTTCACTCTAGGCCTCAATACTCAGAACACTTTTTTCCCAGATTTTTCCACTCATTGAATGATCTTTCAGTCTGGTCTGAGGTAGTTATTTTGGTTTGGCCACAGAGGAGTCCTGTATAGTCTCAGTTGCCCACCATTGGTTTCAATTTAGAAATTCCTCCTGGGGTAGTCATCTCTTTCCTAACTTGGTCTTATAAAGTTCTCTGATTTCTTCTTCTGTAATATAGGAGGAGCTGTATAAAGGGTGTGTTGAGGGGGAGAACAGCAGATCACATTGGCCCTGGGGTGGGGGTTCATTGCAAGACTCTTGCTCCAAGGAGGATGGGACACCACTAAAAAGTTTTGAGCAAAGAAAGGATGTAATCAGACTTACGTTGAAGAGGATAGCTCTGATTCTCTGTATTGAGTAAGAATAGGTGTTAGGATGAAGGAAGGAACACCAACTTGAAGACTGTTGCAATAATCCAGAGATGATTGGGAATTGGACCAAAATGGTAATGTCAGTGGGAAGATTATAAAAATATATTGAAAGCAGCACCACCCAGATTGGTATTGACTGGCTGATCTTCTCTTTGAGGGTAAACTGTTAAGTTCCTTTAATATTTTCTCTTAGGGACATACTACTGAGGGAATATTTACCTTTATTTCTTGCTTTTAAAAAATCTGGGGTGACTTTTGTTTTCCAATTTTATTTTTTGCTCACACCTCCCAGAAGATGTACAGATTGTGGGCCTGACTTTCAGGGAAGTTGTCAAACCCCCTTATGTGGAAATAAATTCTAATCAAGCATCTCAAACTCTTCAAAAGTTTTTAGTTTGTTAGGATATTATAACATTTTGTATAATAAAAGTTGGTTTTAAATTTTATACTGATACAAATGTGTTTATATTTTAAAATTTTAACAAGATAATTCTTGATAAATTTGTGTCATTCCCATACTCTCTTAAATGGATGTGTTTGTAGTTGATGCTCTGATATCTTAAGCTCTAATATAGCAAAAACATTAGATTGTTCAAAGAAAACTCAAAGCTTTGTCTCTTTGTTAGTCTTTGAACAGTCCCATTTCTATCAAAAACATGTTGCCAATACCTCCCAGGCCTTCCTATAGAGGAAATACTTCTATTTTGTTTTCATATTAACTAAGACCATTTGTCAACCTACAGAACACTTCAGCGATAGGTGCTGTATAGATATTTAAATTATGATAGCTTGATAGTACTATAACTTTTCAGAGTTTGCTAACTCTGTGCTGTGGTTAATTTCTGGTTATGAAATGTTTTACATACTGCTTGGGAGCAATGAAAGATAAGGGATTTAAAAATGTATGAAATTAAGAGTTTTTAGTCTTCAAAATACTTTTGATGAGTGGAAAGAGAAATCAGGAAACAAAATTGAGGATAAGGCATGCTATCACCTACAACACCTAAATGCATAGCAGAAAGAAAACTTGTCTTAATGTTAATTGTTGTTTGTATGGAGAATCATGGGTGATTTTTACTTATTTTTCTATCCTTTTCTGCATTTTCTAAATTTTCAGTGCCGTACATATTTTATAATCAGAAAAACCTTAAATTAAAGTCTTATTGAGAATATCGAGAAATGTTGTCATTTGACATTGTCCGTTTGGATATATTCACAGAACTTTTATTAGGGCCATTTGCCTAGTAGTTTGGCTTGCAGACATGGAAGTTGCACCTCCGGGTGCTTTTCTGAGTGGTGATGTGATATTCAATACTGGGTAAAACACATTTAGAAGTAACATCCTTTGGCGTTCCCGATTCTTGGCCCAGATGGCTTGACAGGCTTAAAGTTTCTTTAATCAGGAGGTCTAACTGGCCAATGATCCTCCACAGTAGGTCTCTGAAATTTTACATAGGCATACA
>RJWJ010034617.1:0-17143 GCA_004363605.1 Indri indri | reverse complement strand
GGATCTATCCTCAGTTCCTTGCTTAGGTGATTTTCTCGCTGGGTGAAGGACTCAGGGCATTCTAGGTCTTTGATCTCTCTTACGCCTTGACACTTGCTACTTCAGCAGCTCCATCTCTGCTTAATCCTCTGTGCTTTCCAGTTTTCAGGCTTTGGGGAGAGGTTGTGTGTGGGGTGAGAAGGTCCTTGCAAAATGTGGGGAGCACAGTGAGGTCTGCAGTCTGCTTTTCCTGGAGTTCCTTGATGCTCAGTGAAGTTCATAAGGGGCAGGTTGTCTGGCAGCGGGTGGATGCCAGCTTGCAACCCGGAGACCACCACCAGGTCAGTGTAAGCTTCGGGCAGGGACAGTGGCTATGTCCTCCCCACATTCTTAGAGGTCAGCTCTCCATCCTGGGTTATTGGTGTTTGCTAAAGAAAATACTGGTTTTATCTACTGGTTTGAATCCCTGACAAAGCAATTGGCATGTCACACATTTTCAAACCTCAGTAATCCCCAGAGATCACCTACTCTCTGGACTAATTCCCAGACAGGGAGATAATATTAATGATTGGATTATTCTACAGCACTATATGCCTTGTAGAAAACAGTGTTCAAATCCTCATCATGGGCACAAAGGCTTAACGGGGCCATTCTGGTTCCAATAGAAATGAAATTTACATGATTGTTTCCAAACATTAGTTAGCATAAACTCATGGATAAAAACCTATTTACCATTACCATATCAAATTCTAAACTTAACTTGCAGCCATCAAAAAATTATATAATTTATTTCAAATTAAAACCAGACATAACTAAACTGTTGTCATAAATGGAGTGTACCATGCCCTTCCCCAATTTTTATAGTTAACTGACAAATAACATGACATATTTGAATATCTTACAGTTGTATTGTATCACATTCCATTTTCTGAGAACTTTTAGAAAGTTGTTCCTCAACTTTGTGCTTTAAATTGTGGGTTATCATAATCACCACTAACTATTTGTTCCATTGATTGAACCACTTAAGGGATTCTGCTGGTAAAATGATGAGTGTTTTTTAGGGGATAATCTATGGAATAATTGACGTCTTTAGAAAAACTGACTGTGAATAATAGTTCTAATTGTATTTGACTGGCAGAAGGAACGCCTCATGATGATCTGGTGCAGGATCTAAAGCAATGCTTATCATTAATCTGATTTTTCCATCCTCACTAAAGTCAAAATAAAATTATATTGTTGGAAGAATGTAGAATAGAGAAATAAAAGCTTGGATTTTTGAAAGGTATAATGCTGTTAAAGACTGAAAAATAATATTCTGAAGTCCTGGTATCATGTTACTGGTTTTCCTCATCTAGTGTGGTGACTGGACTCTTGACAACTGGTCTCACCAAAGAGTATTTAAGGGGTGTGTGTGTCGGGATAGGCGGGTATAAGGGGAATTGAGAGTGCAGCTGAAATACAGTCACAATCTCCATCAGTGTCTCCTTCCCCAACCACTTAAAGCTACCTTTGGATATCCATATTTACTAAAAAACAAACAAATAAATAAACAAAAACATGTACTGTAATTAAGATTCATGAAGGTTCTATACAGATTCAGGATCAAGAGAAATAATTGAGCCCTGACTTTCAACCATATTCCCACCAGATTCCAGCACTATGCATCTCCTGTATAAAAATTCTTGATTGGTGTTCCCCTGTGATATTCATGCTTGACAGATCTGTGAGAAGGCAGGAGAGAAGAATGGCAGAGGAAGACTGGCTTGTATTATACAGCTAGTGGGCTCTTGTACATTACTGATTAGGTCTTGTGTGGTACACTTCACTGAGAGTCTTCTTTTTGTGCACACCACATCATGCCAATGTTCTGTAGGATGATGAGAAAAGAAGTGAACCACACGGTCAGCTGCAATGGGTTAGACTGGAGTAAGCAAGAAGTAGAGTCTTATAACTCCGTTTTGGAAGAGTTGTGTTGAATCGATGGGCAAGAACTTGGATTGTGGCCTCTTTTCTGTGCGTGAACACACACACATACACATTAATATAAGCTTGTCCCATTTGAAGCCATACATTACATGCACACTCAACACATAAATACATACAAATGTTCATGGAACACATCTTATCCAACAGAGTTTTAGGAAATGCTTGGATTCCATCTTAGTAAAATTAAATCCAACCAAATCATTGGATTTGTGTTATATATTCAAAATTTAAACATGGTATTTCCTGGAATATTAAGACTTGTAGGTAGCTACTAATTAGCTAAACTAGTGAAGTCTTAAATACCAAAGCATCCAAGTGTTGAGACTTTCCTCACTGTCATAGTTAGAAATAATCAGAATAAGAATTTATTAAGACTAGTTGATCAAGATACAGTTAATTCTCATCAAGAATTCTAAGGGGAAAGGAAGTAAGTGTACAGTTTATACATGATATATTAATAGTTTATGCTTCATACAGAATCATTTTTTTATAGTTGGTTGCTATTGCTTATATTTTTATTGTTACTACTGTTAATGATCCTGAGCTATTTGAGTACAGAAATTGTCTCATATTTCTTCGTATCTCAGTCATAGCTTCCTGTCATTATAGATGCTTAATAAATGCTTGTAATTATGTTATTAAAGAAAGAAAAATTCTGGAGCTTCCACTGCTCTTTAAGTATTTCTAGGAAAAGCCTCCTGTGGAGAGGGCAAAGGAGAAAAATTAACAGTTTTGCGGTGGTGTCTTTATTGTCACTCCAAACTCTGGTCTCCATTTAAAGCAATGAATCAAAGAAATTTATTAAATATAAATATCGTGCCTGACTGGATCCCAGCCCTAATGTCTACTTATAAAATGTGAGCATCTTTCTTATCTGTACTAGCTATGATATCATTCAATCAAGGAAAGAGTTTTTATGATTTGTGACTTTGTAGAATTCAATATTGCTCTCTAATATGGTAAAAAAGATGAGTTTGTCATATTATGTCTCTTTGAATAGAAAGATAATAATTGAACTTTTCCATGATTAATAACTATAGATTTATAGAGAGTTGCATTGTACTTTATCAAGATTAAAATGTGATGTATATTCTAAATGTTTGCCACTCAACAATAACTTATATTTATAAAACTCAATAGTACTAAACATTTTACATTAATCCTTTTTTGATCTGCATAAAGCAGCATGCCATATATATACATATCTCCCATTTCATAGATGAGAAGCTAGAGGGACAGAATAGTTAATGAACACAGTGGTCAAGTTTGGAGTTTTAGAACTCCTAGTGCAGGGTGCTATTCACTTCACACACAGAACTCACGAAGTCAGTTCTGTTCTCTAATTTGGCCATCACCCGCTTAGGTTGGCCATTTTGTCATTCCTCATTTCTTGTTTTGATTTTCCTTTACATTTGTTTTCCTCTACTATCTCGATGACCTAGTTTGCATTTCAATTTTAAGAGAAACTTCTCAGAATCCATGAAGGAGACGAGAAATAGGAAGATACAATTACGATTTTCAAGCATACTGCTGCTATTATAGAAGGTATAGAAGAGTGTATTTCTTTAGGATGTTTGTTGTTCTGCCTTTGTAACAGACATTTCAGCATATTGAAGTCATGTCTCCAAGTCGCCCTTGTCTTTTTCAATGAAGTTATCCCTCTCCCAGAAGCCATGCTCCCGTTTTTGCCAGCTGATTTAATGATGTTTGTATGAATAGTGTTGAAAGTGACACTCTGCCATTGTGCTGGTTGCAGAGAGGTCATCAGAAATATAGATGGCAAGGAGCAATCAATACATCTCTTTTATACACAGATGGAAGGGAAGTGTTTAAGACAGCAGTTCTATCATCCAAAGGTGCTTATATATTCTCAAAGTAGCTGTCTTTGAAAGAATCAATTTTTAATGGGGTTAGGGCCTTATCACTTTAAAACAGTTTGGCCAGTCTATAACTTTTACAAATACTTTCATGTCATTTCTAATTTGTGAAGTTCTTTCTCTGCAAAAGTGCCTAGAGTAAAATCTGCAAACAAACAGACCAAAAAGCAAACAAACAAACACCTAATTTTTCTTTGAAAGAAGTTTGTTATATAAAAATTTGAATTCTGCAGGATTTGGAATTAAGAGTCATCTAGTAAAATAAAATGTCAGTTTTTAAAAATAGTAAGTGCATTAAGTGAAGAGCATATGTTTTAAAAAATCTTTAAACTCAGAAGTAAAAAATAATAAATCTTTCATACTGGAGGCTTAATAATTGGATAGGAGTGAAAAATAGGTTGGTGGGAATTGAGTGTGAGCTCTTTCAAGCTGGATAATGACAGTACAGATGTGGAACTAACTCAAGCTTTTCACCGGAGCTTGACATGGTAGCATTAACAGCCTCAGGGGCTCAGCTGTTCTTGTTGAGGCTTACACTATAGTTATCTGCTATATCTGAATCTCACTGCCATTCCACGACACTTTTATTTTAATACAGCAATGCTGATCTAATGACAGTAACTTTTGGCTACCTGTTGAAAGACTTGCAACATCTATTCCATATCAATTCGACCTACTTTAATTTGATCTGTATATATTTAAACTTTGACCCTACAACTTATTTTTCTTAACATTTTATTGGTTTATAATTGGCATGCAATAAACAACATATATTCAAAGAGTAAAATTTGATGTTTCGCCATATGTACACCTATGAAATACACTCCACATTCAAGATAATGGACAAATCTATTAACTCCAAAAGATTCCTCATGTCTTTTTGTAATCTTTCCTTGCTTTTGCTTTCTGTCACATTGCACTCCATTCCTTAGCAACCATTAATCTATTTTCTGTTGCTATATATTAATACTAGTTTGCATTTTCTAGAATTTTACATATTAGAATTCATAAGACATTTATTCTATCTTGTCTAGATCATTTTACTCGTAATATTTTTGATATTAATTTATGTTGACAGGTCTATCAATACTGCATTAGTTTATATTGCTGAATAGTTTCCATCAAATGAATTTATCACATTTTGTTTCTCCATTAACCTGTTGAAGCACATTTGGACTGCTTGCAGATATTTATTATATACAAAGCTGCTATGATCATTCATGTTCAAATCTTTGTGGGGACATACGTTTCCATTTTTACTGAGTAACTACCTAGGACTAGAATCTCTGGATTCCATGGTAAGTGTATGTTTAACATTTTAAGACATTACCAGACTGAAAATTTTTTCCAAAGTGGTTGTGCCATTTTACATTTCAACCAGCAGTGTATGAAAGTTTTAGTTGCTTTGTATCTTTCCCAAGAATTGGTACTATCAGTCTTTTTTAAAAAAAATTATTATTAATATCATTTTATTAACAAATCCTAATTATGTACATTTATGGGATACAATGTGATATTTTGATATATGTATACAATCTGGAATGATTAAATCAATTAATTAGCATATTAGACATTCTAATAGGTGTGTAATGCTATCTTATTAGGCTTTTAATTTGTATTTCCTAATAACTAATGATACTGAATATGTGTTTCATGTATTCATTTGGCATCCATGTATCATCAGGGATGAAGTGTTTTTCAAATATTTTGTTAATTTTTGCATGTGAATTGTTTGCTTTCTCAATGTTTAACTCTATGAGTCCTTTATATATTCAGGATACAACTTCAGTATCAGATTTGTGATTTACAAATACTTTCTTGAAGTTGTGGATTTCCTTTTTTACTTAATAGCGATTTTTAAAAAGCAGAAATTCTTAATTTTGTTAAAGTTAATTTTTTCAATTTGTTTTTTATGGAACAATTTATATATTGTTTAATTATATTCATTTAGTATATCTAAGAAATATTTAATTTAAAAGATTTTAAATCTATTTCCTTCCAGAAGTTTTATAGTTTTAGTTTATATATTTAAGTCTAAGGTAAATCATTAATTTTTGCATATAGTGGGAAATTTTTATCAATTCTTTTGCACACAGATATATAATCGTTCTAGCATATTTGTTGAAAAGATAGTCATTTATCCTCAGAAGCTCCTTTGCAAAAACTATTTGTCCAAGTTGGTGTGGGTCTATTTTTGAACTCTTTATCTTCTCCCACTGATCTCTTTATCTTTATGCCAATTCCACAGTGTCCTGATTACTGCAGCTTTGTAATAGATCTTGAGGTCAGATAGTGTATCTGTTTCAATGTTATCCTTTTTCAAAGTTGTTTTGGCTAGTCTAGGTTCTTCTTATTTCCATATTAATTTTTGAATCATCTTGCACCAAAATGTCTGCTTGAAGTTGTATTGAGATTGCATTGAATCTCTAGATTTACAGATAAACTTGAGTAAGAATTGATATTTTAACAATATTCTGATCCATGAGGACATTTTATCTGTCCATTCACTTGGAATTTTTAATTTTCTCTGCAATGTTTTGTGGTTTAAGAGTACAAATTGCACAATTTTGTCAGTTTATCACCAAGTATTTCATATTTTAATGCCCCTTCAAATGATAGTGCTTTCTCTATTTAATGACTAGTGCTGGTATATAAAATGTAATTATTTGTCTATATTGGTCTTGTATCCTTCAGTCTTGCTGAATTCAGTTATTAGTTCTAGGTACTTTTTGGGAGATTCTATTGACTATTCTTTATAGATGATGATATGTTCTGCAAATAAGAATAGTTTACTTCTTCCTTTCCACTTTCTTGCCCAGTCGGGTTGCCTGGAATGGCCTGTTGAATAGAAGTACTAGCAATGGATATCTTTGAATTTATATTTAGGTTAAGAGGAGAACATGTAGTCTTTCACAATTACGCATGACAGTAACTGTAGGCTCTTTTCCAGATATCCATTTTTAGGTGGAGAATATTCTCTTCTTTTCTTGTATATCAAGGATTTCTTATTTAAAATGGATGTTGGATTTCGTTGTGGTTTTTTTTTTTTTTTTTTGCATCTATTGAGGGAAGCATATTTTTAAAAATCTCTTAAAATGGTAAATTAATTTTTGATTTTTAAATGCTAAACTATGCAATTCTGAAGTAAACTCTACTTGGTTATGATGTAGTTTCTTTTATTTATATAGTTACATTTGAATTGGTAAAGTTTTGTTAGAAATTTTTGCATCTATGTTCAGAGAATATTAGTCTGTAGTTTCATTTTTTTGTAAGGTCTCTGCCTCTTTTTGGTATTAGAATAATGCTGATCTCATAGAACAAGTCGGGTAGTATTACATCCTCATCAAGTTTCTGGAAATGTTTGATAGAATTACCCAGTGAAAATATTTAGGGCTGTAATTTTCTTTGTGGGAAAAATTTGAACCGCAAACTTAATTCGTTTGATAGATAAGGAGCTATTAAGTTTACCTTTTGTTCTTGAGTGAATTTTGGTAATTTGTCTCTTTTAAGGCTATGCCCATTTTACCATGACCTAAAATGTTCATAATATTCCCATATTATATTATCCCTTTAACATATGCGGAATATATGATATCATCTCTTATATTGGTAATTAGCACCTTTTTTTTTTCCCTTCCTGATTAGTCTGGCTGGTGATTCATCATTCTTATTAGATATCATACAGTAGGTCTTATTGATTTTTTTTTAAATCTGACTATCTACACATTTTGTAAACACAGTTTGTAAGATTTTATTCTTTTATAATGTTTAAGGTGTGTTTTATGGCCTAGAATGTGATGTTTGTGTGTCCATGCGAGCTTGAGAAGAATATGCATTCTGCTATTGTTGAATGGAGTGTTGCCTAAATGTCTGTTAGACTGAATTGGCTGACGATGTTGTTGAATTCCTTTTTCTATTGCTTATTTGTTTTAAGTAATTCTTCAATTGAGGATAGAGAGTTGTTCAAGTCACCAACCGCAGTTATCAATTTCTGTTTCTCTCCTTGCACTTCTATCCATTTTTTGCTTTCAAATTTTAAGACCTGCCTTCCTTCCTTTCTTCCTCCCTCCCTCCCTTCCTCCCTTTCTTGCTCCCTTCCTCTCTTCCTCCCTTTCTTCCTCCCTTCCTTCTTTTCTTCCTTTTTTCCTTTCTTCCTTCCTTCTTCGCATCGGGAAAGTATTTTCGAAGAATTGATATTTTATCATTAGATCATTTCTCTCATTCTTCCTGGTAATTTCCTTTGCATTGAAGCTGAATTTACCTGATATTAATGTTGTTATTCCTTTTCTAAAATAATTAATGTTTGGACTGTATGTCTTATTTCATTATTATACTTTTAACCTTTTAACCTAACTATGCTATACCTTTGTGTTTGATATGAGCTTCTTAAAGAGAGTAAATGGTTGGGTCATATTTTTATAAGTAAATATGTTTTTTAAAAATACCATATTCATTTTTTATTAAAATAACACTGTTCTCAATTTTGCTCACAATTAGAACCCTTAAATTTTTTTCAATGCATGAATTTTAATTTTCATTTTATTTTAAAAATGTTTTTTATTGAAATTGTATATATTTAAGGTACACACTGTGATGTTTTGATGTACATATACATAGTGAACTGATTAGTACAGTCAAGCTAATTAAGATATTTATCTCTTGTGTGTTAAAACTGTTTTTCAGAATAAAGTTGTTTTCCTAACCAAAAACATTAATCTCTTCACATAGGTACGATTTTTTTTGTGGTGAGAACACTTAAGATATACATACTATTAGCAAAATTCAAGTAAATAATACAGTATTATTAACTACAATCTCCATGCTCTGCATTAGATTTCTAACACATTCGTCCTATGTAATTGAAACTTTGTTCATCTTGACACACATCTTCCTATTTCCTCCAACTCCCCCCACCCCTCGTAACCACAATTCCACTCTCTGCTTTTATGAGTTTGACTGTTTTAGATTCCACATTTAAGTCAGGGCATGGAGTATTTGTCTTTCTGTGTCTACCTTACTTCACTTAGCATCATTTCCTCCAGGTTCGTCTATGTTGTCATAAATGGCAGGGTTTCCTTCTTTTCTTTTCTAAGGCTGACACACACACACACACACACACACACACACACACGTATACACATACAAACACATGTATATCATGATTTCTTTATCAATTCATCTATCAATGGACACTTAGATTGTTTTTGTATTTTGGCCATTGTGAATAATGTTGCAATGATTTTGGGAGTGCAGATGTCTTTTTAAGATACTGATTTCATGTAATTTCATTTCATTTGGATACCCAGAAGAGGGATTGCTGGATCATATGGTGGTTCTATTTTTAATTAATTGAGGGAACTCCATCCTATTTCCTATAATGGCTGTACCAATTTACATTCCTGCTAATAGTGTACAAGGGTTCCGTTTTCTCCACATTCGCACCAACACTTGTTATTGTTTATCTTTTTGCTAACTGCCATGTAAAATAATATTTCATTATAGTTTTACGTTTTTATGTTTTATGTTTTTCCTTGCTGTTGAACACCCTTTCACATATCTATTGTCATCTGTATGTCTTCTTTGAATAAAGCTATTCAAGCCCTTTGCCTATTTTTTAATGGAGTTATTTCTGTTTTTGCTATTGCATTATCTGAGTTCCTTATATGTTTTGGATATTAACCCCCTTATTGTGACTGCAAATATTTTCTCCCATTCTTTAGTTTGCCTTTGTGTTTTATTTAATGTTTCCTTTGCAGTGTAGAAGCTTGTTTAGTTTGATGTGATCTCAGTTGTTTGTTTTTGCTTTTATTGCCTGTGCTTTTGTTATCATATCCAGAAAATTATCTCCACACTAATGTCAAGGAGCTTATTCCCTGTGTTTTCTTCCGGGAGTTTTAAAGCTTCAGGTCTTACATTTAAGCCTTCAATTCATTTCGAGGCAATTTTTGTATATGGTATAAGAGTCAATTTAATTGTTTTGCTTGTGGGTATCTAGTTTTTTTCAACACCAGTTATTGAAGTGATTATCCTATTACCATTATGTATTACTGATGCCCTCATCAATATTAGTTGATGTCTGTTTCTGGATTTTCTATTCTGTTCCATTATTCTATGTGGCTGTTTTTATGCCAGTACCATGTTCTTTGATTATTACAGCTTTATAGCACAATTTGAAATCAGGAAGAGTGATGATATAAACATATTTTTCAAATAAATATATTTAGACCATTTTCATTTAATGTTATTATTGTATATTAGGAATTATTTCACCATTTTATTATTCATTTCTGTATGTTCCATCTGTTTTACGAAAGCACTTTTGTGATGGTTGTTTTAAAATTCTTGTCAGATTTTAAATTGTCAAATTTCAACATCTGAGTTATCTCATTGTTAACATCTGTTGATTATCTTCCCTTATTCAAGATGTGATTTTCCTGTTCTTTGCATGATGAGTGATTTCAATCACATCCTGTTTGGGGAATTATATTAAAAGACTACACATCTTCCTTAACTATTCTATTTGAGTGGACAGCCACTTTGTTTTGGTTTAATGCACAAGTCCTGGCTTCTTTGGTGGGCTGTGGTTCCAAAGACAATTTAGTTTTAGAGCTATTGCAGCGCTGTTCTCTTCTGCTTTGCTCGTGCGATGACAGGAGGCTATGCTGTGAATGCAGAGATTGTTCTACACTGTATTGCAGTTCTCAAACCACTGGGTGCATTGATTCTAGTCAACATCACAGGTCAATAAAGATCTGCTTAGGACCTCCTATGCAGATTTAAAGAATCATTTTCTCTAGTTCTCTCCTTTCTGAGATCTTACCTCCGATGCCTACTTGGGTGAGGCTGGGTGCAACTTTCCATCACTGGGCTGCAACTGGAAGTCTAGAGTCCCTGTAGTCTCCACTGACACCACACCAGAGGGTTTAGGGGAATGTTGTCACTCCATGCCAGCCTTCCCCATTGACACTACGGTTGATGGAGTGGCTGTCATCTGTAGTGTTTGTTCCTAAAGTCCTGAAATCCACATTCAGTCCAACTTTGTATTCCAACTTTTGTAATCCTCTTACTATTGTCTGTTGTGTTATTAACATGTCTTTAGTTAGGAGGAACAGAGAGAAATAAATTTACACCACCTGTCATGAAAATAGATTTTTAAAAAATCAAGAATACCTATTAATATCTTACGGAATTGCATGTCTATAGAAGTTAGTTGCAAAATGCTACTGAATTATTTATATATAAATAAAGGACATTATTAGTTTTTTATGCCCATTACTCCCCACCTCTATCTACCTGTATCCACTTTTAAGAATAAAGCAGAATTAAGTAGAATATACTATTGCACAGATGTAGTCTTCAATTTAAGAGCCATCATTAAGTTACTGCAGAAGTTCAGGCAAATTATTTAACTTCTCGTTCTCAATTTTTATATTTCCAAAAGGAAAATGGAATGATATTATTTGTATTCCCCAACATCTTCTTCATCTCTTATACTCATTCTCAAACAATTAGGATAGTTACATACCACTTGCTTTAGTGATGTTGTAAGTATAATTTAGTCCAATAAAGCATGACAAGAGGCATACACAAGGCTTCTGGGAATGAAAGGCCAAGCTTTTTCCAGCTGGGTGTGATCAAGGAACATATTAACCCAGTTATTTCTTTAAACCAGTGTGCAACCATGAGGGTGAACCAGACTTAGGATGAATCTTATACTATTTAAAGAACAAAAATAGAAAAATCATGGACCATTAAGTACATTAAGGAAGTATTGAATCAAATAGGCTTGAAACGTGTCCTTTTTCTGGACATCTTCAAATGTGATATACTATTTTTTAAAAAGCTAGTTAAGCCAATGGGAGTTGAGTTTTATAATTTGCAATGTCTTAACTAATGTGGAAATAATAGTAAATACTGACTTAAAGAATGGTGAAAATTAAGCGCAATAATAAATATTGAGTACATAGCACAATTTCAGGCACATAGAAGGAGTTCAGAAAATGGAATTGATTAGATTTTTGGAGGTTAAAATTGGAATTAGAAAGATTAATCTCATATAGAGCATGGTAATTCAAGTTTTTGTAGACTGTGTATATTACTAGTAATAGGCATTTCCCCTTCTTTGCACTATAAGTTAATTTGCTTTGGGTATTGACCATGAAATATATAGCTTTAAACCAGTGGAGATAGAGGCGTTTCCATTCCCATGGTTACATTTCAAACTATTTTTTGTTGGGGTTCACTGAAGTCCTCCTAGTTTAGAATTTCTTAATTGAGGATTGTTACTTATCCATCAGTTTTATTTTTAAAAAAGGCATTTAGTCATCTAGGCATTGTTACTTTCAGATTTGATGCTATTAAGAAATGATAGTGTCTTCAGAAAGACTTAGGATATTAACAAACATAATAATAGACCAGGATGTGCCAAAAATATTTAAAAATGTAAATATCTAGATTCTCACAAATACTTTGTTTTTACACACAAAGTACACTCCTCACTATTAATATTGATGCTTTACCAGTTTTAGACCAACATAAACTCATCAATATTGTGGAAATGTCATGTAACATATCCATGACTTTCTTACAAATCTTTACTATGATTAGACATTAAAACGATGGCTGCGTTCAGAAATGTAGCTGATTTTGCAGTGAGCCAAGATCGTCAAAGTTACCACAATCATTGGTCCTGGAATTTTTGAAACATTTTAATCCAGGATTTAAATTTCCTGAGTTCAACATATCAATGTCTATAGTAACATCAAACATATTACCAGTATATTTACACATTTATATAAGCAACTCCAAGGCTTAATTGGCACTTTTTTAGTAACTTGATTTCCTATGGGGAAAACTACTTCTAGAAGAGGAGAGTATTACATTTAAAAAAATTACTTAATGCAGAGGCAAACATGAAAATTACCAGTGTTTAAAATGATGCATTCATTTTGTTGTATAGCACTCATTACATTCAAATAGTTTCTACATCGGCAACACTGTGGGCTAGAACCGATTGTCCTGGGTGTCATTGTAAGGTTACATAAAGCTGTTTAAATTTGGAGATATATGACTACTAAAAGTGCAGGGGTGAATATTATCTTATTACATCATTAATGTTCTTTGTTCAATATAGTATTTCCTATTTTGACGTGGGCAATTCTATTAACATAGTTTTCAGGACACCTAGAAGTATGAATTTAGTAAAAAAATTCTATCTTCAAGAATGCAGGTGTTATATCATATGAAGAACATCTGCTGAACCAGCTGTTGTCACCATTTAAGTTCAATCTGTTGCCAAGAAGCATTTCCCCCCAATCGTTTTATTTGTTCATTTGGGGAGAATGATCTGGGACTGAGTGCCAAGGCTAGATGTGATTATTACAGAAAGAGTGATTTGGTGGGCCTCAAGTGGGCCGTCATGTCTTTGCAAATCGAATGGTCTGAATCGCTGCCAGGACATATTGGAGTGTAGTTGATAGATATACTGAATGCCATTGTTAACAGTGATGGTGAAATATTTCGCGTTAGTGAAGGTGAATGTGAACTCTGCACTGGAACCTGCTGTACGTGTAGTCATTTAACCAGAACAAAGTACCTGCTATGCACCGGGCTCAGGTAATGGAGCCAGGAGTCTGACCTATGCAGTCAAAATGAATTGCAGGCTGAGCGTGAAACTCAGTTAATTTTGGCGGTGTAAAGACACACCCACATTATCTAGGTCAGCTGTCTACATTTTCTTTTCCTGGATGATTGCTAAACTCTTAACTTTGTAAATCACAGAAAAGATTCAAGATATTAGTTTGATTTAGTTGTAAAGATATAAATAGATGTTCAAATATCAGTGAGAATTACCTCCAATTATTCAGCATGAGAATAAGATCAGAAACACAGAATTATTTCTCTTGTATTTTGCCTCACAAATATATTTCTAATTAGAAGAATGCAGTGATTTGCATGTATTTCTTGTACATTTGCCCCAGGCAATCACAACCTCTGAACTGACCTGTCCATCAGGAGAAAAGAGAGCTGAGACTAGATGTTAAACGTACCATGTTCAATTTCTTAAACTGTGATACAAGCAAAATCTCACCAAGGAGAAAAATAACAAACAAACAAAAAATAGATTTTTACAACTACTTTTACATTGTGCTAGGGGAGAAAGAAACCACAGGATAAAATGGCCTGTGTGTCCATGATGTTACAGAAATGTCCATTTATTTATTTTTTTTGGGGGGGGGGAATTTAACCTTTTTATTTACTTATTTATTTTTTATTTCAGAATGTTATGGGGGGGTAAACACTTTGGTTACATATATTGCCTTTGCACTGCCTGAGTCAGAGTTACAAGCACACCCATCCCCCAGACAGTGCAGACTGTACCCATTAGGTGTGAATTTAAAAGCATTTACACTGGTGCATTATTAAGTTAAATGCTTTCATTTTTAAGACAAAGAAAATACATTTCATACTACTGAGACTTTGTCTCTTAGACATCTCAGGGATATAGGTTTGCTCTTCTCTGGCATTATGTCAGTTTCTCTGAAAAAGTTAGAAACACTGCAGCATTGCTGAATAGTGATACCCGGACATTCTGTGAGGAAACCCAAATTAATTTATACTGTGTTTCAGTTGTGGCAGAGAGCAACTTTGCTTAGTATTAGTACTGGACTATTCAAAAATTAAACAATTTGATTAAAAATCTTTATAAAATTGTTGATAATGTACAATATTTGTATGCTCAAAGAAAGTGATGCCATTAGAGAGGCAGTCCCTAATTCCTTGCGATCGGGTCGATTCTCCTCTTCATTTATAAGAATCATCACTTTACCATATTCTGCTTTTCCTGGACGCTGCTCTTTCAGTTCATACCTCCAACGACAATGTCTCCTTCCTGCCCCCCTCTTTTACACCTTTAAATCATGAAGTGGCCCTCACTGCAATCAACACATGAAAACCTCATGCTTTAGCTTCTGCTGAGGTCAGATGAAGAGTGCTTCTAGATAGCACACTCAAGAGTTTGGAATTTACTTTTATGTGAAAGGGAACAATAAACATTTTTTTTGACCAAAGGTTGAGTAGAGAAATCACATGCTCAGATTTAATTATGTCATTAATAAAAAAAAATCCCTGTTTTTCATATAGCAAAACCTGCCACAGAAAATTCCACGTATTTGTCAAGTTAGCTGCTAGAATCTTGCAAAAGTGTGTGAAAGCTGTACTATGCGAAGGCAGGAAGACTCTGTAATAAGAGCCAGTTATTGTGAAGAATGATGGAGAAAGGGGATAGAAAGAGGATGCAGCACATGCAAAATAAAAAGGAGACAGTATAAGAGAGGTATTGAGTATGGCTTAGTTCATGATTGAGGAACTCTCTAAAAGACATTAAAGGGAAGGAAAAGAGAAAAAAAAAAAATCAATCCCATGAAAAGACATGGAAGAACCTGAAATGCGTATTAGTAAGTGAAAGAAACTAATTTGAAAAGGTGACAGACTGTATGATTCCAACCATATGACGTTTCAGAAGAGGAAAAACTGCGGAGACAGTAAAAAGACTGTGGTTACCAGGGGTTGGGGGAAGGGAAGAATTAATTGCAGAGCGTGGAGGATTTTTAAGGCAATGAAAATTCTGTGTATGATACTGTAATGGTGGATTCATGCCATTGCACATTTTTCAAAACCCATGGAATATACAACATTAAGAGTGAACCCTAATGTAAACTGTGGAATTTGGGTGATAATGTTGCGTCAGCGTAGTTCATCAATTGAATTGTAACACATGTACCAGTCTAGCGGGGGATGTTGACAATGGGAGAGGCTTTGCCCACGTTGGGGCAGTGGGTACATGAAATCTCTCTGTACCTTCCACTCAATTTTTCTATGAACCTAAAACTGCTCTAAAAAATAAAGTCTATTAAAATAAAAAGGAGGATGCAGAGAAGCATTGGCAAACTATGCCTTGCCAGTGTTTCAACTTGCCAAGAGAGTTCTCTGACCTGGTGAGATGGAAAAATGGGAAGTGGAATGAGGCTGGAGAAGGTTCTGTGAACTATTCTGCTTTATCTGCCCCTTCTGCCCAGCACGGAGTTTGACTTCTCCAAGCAAAAGGCAGGAACATGGCAGAATATTTAGTCTTGACTTGCAAGAAGCAGTGGCTTGAGTGCTGCAGTGATACTTTAAGGCACTTTGATAGAGTCAATTATTGTGGCTCTTACCTGCTGAGAGCCCAGGATGATCAGGGTGTGGGAGCAGGTAACTGGGTGGGAACAAACTTGCATCCACCTCAGCAGCAGAGTGCACGGGTACTTTGGCCTAGGCCTGGGTGGTTTTTAGATTATATTAATGCAGTCATACAAAAAGTAGGTCAATCACACAATGTTCCTATGTCCCAGGAATTATCTCTATATTTTGAACCAGAAGAAGAGTATATAGGAAGACCAGTTACAGAATATCCTTTTGTACTAATCACGCCTTAAGTATTCCACCCGAAACTGGGAAACTAGTTTAGGGGAATTATCCATTCATCTATCTAGCTTGGGGAACTATGTATTATACCTATGTTTGAAGTCTTCTAATTTGGGTCTAAATCCAGATTGTAAAAGTACAGGGCACCAGTTCAAAAAAAAAATGTTTTTTTACTAGGTTACTTTCATGAGAAATCTTATTTTTTAAACTCTGAAATATAAGAAAGGATACTTGGGATGCAGAACCAGAGACACAAAAAACAAAATAACTTTCTTTCTTTCTTTCTTTCTTTCTTTCTTTCTTTCTTTCTTTCTTTCTTTCTTTCTTTCTTTCTTTCTTTCTCTTTCTTTTCTTTCTCTCTCTCTCTCTTTCTTTCTTTCTTTCTTTTTCTTATTTCTCTTCCTTTCTTTTTTCAAAGCAAGTCTGAAAAGAAGTCCATTGAGAAAGGATAAGATAGCTTTACAGAACAGGAACAAGATATAGGTTTACAGAGTAAGAGCAAGAAAGGTTTGCCACAGACAACGAAAGGACACCTCTGTCATAATAAAAGGGCCAAAATGACTTCTTTCTACCCATGAAGTAATGCACGTACTACAGGCAGAACTTAAAGCTATTTTTACGTGAAGATTTCTGAGAGACATTGAGCAAAACAGAACATCAGTAGGCAGTTTAACACAGAGATCAGTTTTTAATGTTTTAAGGCAGCAGTCCCCAACCTTTTTGGCACCAGGGACCCGTTTCATGGATGACAATTTTTCCATGGACGGGGTAGGGGTGAGGGGTTGGGGAGGTAGGAGGAGCTCAGGCGGTGATGGGAGCATGGGGGGCTGCTGTAAATA
>RJWJ010034616.1:0-17146 GCA_004363605.1 Indri indri | reverse complement strand
CTCTGGGAGGCCGAGGCGGGCGGATCATCCTGAGCTCAGGAGTTCGAGACCAGCCTGAGCAAGAGCGAGACCCCGTCTCTACCAAAAATAGAAAGAAATTAATTGGACAGCTAAAAATATATATAGAAAAAATTAGCCGGGCATGGTGGCGCATGCCTGTAGTCCCAGCTACTCGGGAGGCTGAGACAGTAGGATTGCTTGAGCCCAGGAATTTGAGGTTGCTGTGAGCTAGGCTGACGCCACGGCACTCGCCCCAGGCAAGAGAGTGAGACTCTGTCTCAAAAAAAAAAAAAAAAAAAAAAAAAGAAAGGAAATTGAACAAGGTCAAAAATGTGTGAAAAATCAGGCAAAAAATCTAAAAACCACAAAAATATGCGAAAATACACCCACCTTTAAACAATGCTGAAGTAACTACAAACAATATAAGGATTAGTTATTTTCTTGTCCACATGAGCTTATAGGAAGACACTAAAGACAAGTAAAAATTACATGTTATTGGCCAGGCATAGTGGCTCATGCCTGTAATCCTAGCACTCCGGGAGGCCAAGGTGGGAGGGTCACTTGAGCTCAGGAGTTCAGACCAGCCTGAGCAAGAGCGAGATCCCGTTTCTACTAAAAATAGAAAAATTATCCAGGTGTCATGGTGCGTGCCTGTAGTCCCAGCTACTTGGGAGGCTGAGGCAAGAGGATCACTTGAGCCCAGGAGTTTGAGGTTGCTGTGAGCTGTGATGCTGCCACTGCACTCTATCCAGGATGACAGAGCGAGACTCTGTCTCGAAAATAAATATATATATAAATAAATAAATACATAAATAAATACATACATACATGTTATTCAAGCCCAAAACAGCTAAATGATAAAAAGGAGAGGAAAAATTAACAGTCAAGTATCAACTTCTTATGACTGAGGTAAAGAAAGATCCATGGATTATACAGCTCTGGAATGATGTTTGGGTATATTTTATTAACGAGTATGTGACAAGTCACTCATATTCCTAGAACACATTTGTTTCAATACTAAAATGACTATAAAATATATGCTATTTCACAAAAGTAAGGATCAAAGGCAGAGATCATGCCTTACTCATCTATATATCCTAACATATATCACGGTGGTAGTTTTTCAAGTACAGATGTAAGTTCAGACTACTCTTTCAAGAAGTCTGAGAGCAAAGGGAAAAGAAGTCAGTAGCCTGAAGAAAGCTGAAAATTTTGCTTGTGTTTCAGAGCGGATGTTTGGATGAGCAAGTCTTGATG
Organism: Indri indri; assembly: GCA_004363605.1. Taxonomy (NCBI): domain Eukaryota; kingdom Metazoa; phylum Chordata; class Mammalia; order Primates; family Indriidae; genus Indri; species Indri indri. Next base: position 15,889 of record RJWJ010034616.1, on the reverse strand, counting down.
AAAGCAAAGGAGAGTAGAGATGAGGTAGGACGCTTCAGGAAAATGAGAAAGTTTTGTGATACCACAAAGGGCACTCACTAAAGACAAACAGAAGGACTAACGAGGGTGTATAAGAGATTAAGAACTCTGTATATGAGAACATTAGTCTTAAACTGAACACTGGCTTCTAGAGTTTAGCTATTTTTCAAGCCCCCAAAATGTACTTCACAACTGACTCAGCAATTTCACTTACTGAAACAAAGATTTAGCAACAAGGGTAGTAAAAATGGTGCTGTTTATGACAACGAAAAGATTAGAATATATCCAACAGGGAAAATCACATAATCGATACTCTGAAGTCATTAAAAATATAGAAAATGTATAGCATAACAAGTTTATAAGACTATCAAATGAACAAAAAATCTGAATCAGTATGTACGGTATAATCCAATTGTTATAAAGTATACAAAGTACAAGAGAAAAAGACATGAAATATAAATACAAAATGTTAACAACATTATCTCTGGAGAACAGGATCACAGATGAATTTTACGTCTTCTACATTAATATCCAAACTTTCTAAAACGAACATAATTTTGTTGCATGTAGCAATTTTGATACATATAGTGTGCTCAATAGTAAGGCTCTCTTGGACTATAATTTGGGAGCAGAATGTCAGGACAGTAGAAAGACAATAGATTGCCTATAGAAAGACGTAATAGGAACTGGACAAATAGTACAAGAGGAAAGCATAAAGGTGACAAAGACAAACTTTTCATCTAATTAAAATTTTATCCTAAGACTGACCCTGTACCACCCCTCAAAAGCAAACTCTTTCCATTTCCTCCTTACTGTCCTTTGCCATAGCTCCTAATATCAGAACTAAGAACATAAATAAGCTTTTTATGAGTTAAAGAGGCTTGAGAAACTTAACTACAGATTATAATATCTTTTCTATGAAATATGCATTCTGAGCCTATAAGCAACTACGTAATTAATGATCCTTGTAATACAAAGGTTCTTAGGTTCATAATTCCTCATATCCTGGCAACATTGATTTTATAATTCTATGACTACAAAGTACTGTTTCCTAGCTTATACATTTCACTTTCAAGTATCTATACTGTAATTGTTCAGTTACACTAAAAGCTCCTATAAGGCAGCTTTTTTATATGTACAATAAAAGCCAGAGTTAAATATCTTTATTTACAAAGGAGATTAAGCTGAAGGCAGAAATCACACAGATTTTCTTCTAGCTCTGCCATCCCTCAGATAGCAAGACCAACCCGTCCTCTTTCTCGTCTTCCTTCTCTCTTGAGGATGAAGACCTTTATGATGATCCATTTCCACTTAATAAATAGCAAATGTATTTTCTCTTCCTTATGATTTTCTTAAAAACATTTTCTTTTCTCTAGCTTACTTTCCTATAAGAATATAGTATATAATACACATGCAAAATATGTGACAATCAACTGTTTATGTTATCAGTAAGGGTTCTAGTCAACAACAGGCTAACAGTACTTAAGTTTTGGGGGAGTCAAAAATGATACCCAGATTTTCAACTGCATGGGGGAGGTGGGTCAGTGTCCCTAAATCCCCAAGATGTTCAAGTATCAACTGTATATCAAAAGGGCTTTCTCACACTACCAAGGTAAAAAACTATTACCTCACTGCTGGGAGCCTCGTGCTCAGGAACTACATCTCGATGCTGGTTTTGAGAAACTGATGCTCCACTGACAAAAACAGATGTATTTTTTGGTGAATGGAAGGCATTGATCAGATGACTCAGAGGAACCGTAACCTAGAAAAAGATAAAAGTTAAACATATACTGTATATCAACTATCAGCACTATATATTGAAAACTCTAAGTACTCAGATTTACTACTAGTGCGAAGAAATCTGGTATATTCTTTCAGGATACTTATTCTATACCTCTCAACTTCCCCACTGCCACCACCCTGTGCTAAGTCACCATCATCTATATGAATTTTTCTAATAGCCTCTTACCTACTCTCCCTGCTCTGCCTTATCCAGCTGCAGTATATGCCCAGCACAGGGTAAGTGAATATATTAAAACCAAAGTCAGTTCATGTCACTCCTCTATTCAAAATCTTCCAATAGGCTGGGCACGGTGGCTCAGGCCTGTAATCCTAGCACTCTCGGAGGCCGAGGTGGGTGGATCGCTCAAGGTCAGGAGTTCGAGACCAGCCTGAGCAAGAGTGAGACCCACCCCATCTCTACTAAAAATAGAAAGAAATTATCTGGACAACTAAAAATATATATATAGAAAAAATTAGCCGGGCATGGTGGTGAATGCCTGTAGTCCCAGCTACTCAGGAGGCTGAGGCAGGAGGATCGCTTGAGCCCAGGAGTTTGAGGTTGCTGTGAGCTAGGCTGACGCCAGGGCAACAGAGCCAGATTCTGTCTCAAAAAAATAAATAAATAAATAAAATAAAAAAAAAATACATAAATAAAACCGAACCTTCCAATGACTTCTCTTCTCACAGTAAGAATAAAGGCCAAAGTCCTAACAACTGTGACCCTCCATGGTTGGCTCTTTATTACTCTTTGAATTTATCTCCTGCTATTATTCTCTCTGCTCCAGTCCCACCAGCCTTCCTGCTGTTCCTCAAGCACACCTAGCAGAATCTCTCTTCAAAACCTTTGCCTTGCTCTTTATTTGCTCCTGTCCAGTTAGCAACATAACTTGCTCTTACATTCCTTTTAGTTCTTTGCTCGTAAGTCATCTTTTCATGAGTCCTCTCCCTAGCTCCCCTAATATTTCAGTAACCCTCCCCTAAAAACATTTCTTATCCATGTTCTCTGCTGATTTCCTTTCCTGGCACTTTTCACAACAGAACACTTTATATATTTTCTTACTTATCTGTATATAGTTTATTATCTGTCTCTCTCTAAGGTGTTTTCTGACACCAACCAATTCTCCAACACCAGCTGGGTATACAACGATTCAAATTTTTTTTTTTGTCTTTTCGGACAGAGTCTTGCTCTGTCACCAGCTAGAGTGCAGTGGGGTCACCATAGCTCACTGCAACCTAAAACTCCTGGACTCAAGAAAGTCTCCCACTTCACCTCCCAGAGTGCTAAGATTGCAGGCGTGCGCCACCACGCCTGGTCCAAAAATGAGTATTTTTCATTAGGCCACACTCTCCCACTAGAATACAAGTAAGCTCCAAGTGGCAAGGAATTTTTTTCTCTATTTTATTTCCTAGTTTCTCTATTTTATTCAATACTGTATCCCAGTATATCAACACTGGTATATCACAGTGTAACAACAGTGTACATAGTAGGTGCTAAATAAATATTTGTTGATTAAATGAATAAATTAAATGGGTTCTTATTATATAACAGGTTTTGTACTATATGCCTTATTTATGGTATGTCATTTAAACCTCATAACGGCCATAATTAGTAACGATTATGATTTGAATGTTTGTCCCCTCCGAAACTCATGCTGAAATTAAGTTGTCATTGTAACAGTATTAAGCAGTGGAACCTTTAAGAGGTGTCTGGGTCATGAGGCTTCCCCCTCACGAATGGACTAAATACCATTATCAAGAGACACTTCCCATTTAACAGATGAAGAAAACAAGGATTTAGATAGGTTCAGTGGCATGTCCAAGGTCACATACCTAGAAGTATAGGAGCAAGGATTCTAACCCAGAAAATCTGACTCAAATTTCCACATTTAAAGACTTCTCATCCCATTGATGTTGATATAATAAATTCACAACATGTTACATGAATAAAGCAGAGTGTAAAAACTACCTTAAGTATTCACATCCATGTTTGTGTATTTTTAAAGTCAGAAAGAAATAGCCCTTTAAAACTATTTAAAGATAATCATATTATTTGAGGATACATATTTTTTGCCTATTTCTTTGAAAAGGTTTAATTAGTTATCTGTTTTCATTCAAAAAAAGATTTTAAGATTGATCTCTTCTTGATGAAAAAGTTCATTTTCTGTGTCTTCCTTATTTTTACCATTTAAATTCAAGTGTATTCAACCAATTAAGAAACTAGGAATTCCAAATGAGTCTACCATTTTTACAGCATAAAATGCATAAAGGTCCTCCTATTTTTGGTCCCTGTTAAGACTGCCTATAGTACGCAAAATTCTTTTACCGTCTCTACCAGTATTACATACCATTAACTGTCCATCCAGTTAATGGTCCATTCTTTTAAAATCAGACCTTCTTGATGTGAACTACGGTAAGTAGTTTAGTTTCAAAAGGCTTACTACCTTAATCAATAGGCCATGTCAGACTTCTTTTTCAAACTATTGCTAGGACTCCCCCAGACATTGGTCATCTTGGTAAATAGCACCTTCATTCTCCACACAGCAAGAAACTGGAGTGATCTTTTAAAAATGAAAATCTGGGCCTAGCATGGTGGCTTACTCCTGTAATCCCAGCCCTTGGGGGAGGCAGGGCAAGGCAGGAGTATTGCTTGAGGCCAGAAGTTCAAGACCAGCCTGAGCAACAAAGCTAGACCCCAGTCTTTACAAAAAAAAAAAAAAGAAGAAGAAGAAAAAAGAAAAAAAAATTAGTTGGGTGTGGTTTCACGCGCCTGTAGCTTCTCTGCATGGCTGAAGCAGGATCGCTTGAGTCCAGGAGTTTTGAGGTTGCAGCAAGCTAAAATGATGCCACAGCACTCTAGCCCCAGGCAACAGAGTGAGATACTGTCTCAAAGCAAAAAAACAAAAACAAAATGAAAACCTGAATGTCTTAAAACCTTCAATGGTTTCCAACAAACTTAAAATGAGATTTGAAAAAACGAAATCAGCCATAACAACCTTAACTTACTGTATTGATCTATCTCAAGCCTTCTCTCCAACCTCCTCTCTGTCACTGCTCCCTTTAGTCATTACACTCTAGCCACATGGCGTTATTTTTGTTCTTCCAATCAGCTAAACTCTTGCCTATCTCAAGACCTCAAGATATTTTTCAGACTGCCTGGGATACCTGTTCCCCCTCCACCTGGCTAACTCCTACTCATATTTACTTTCCATCATCATTAAGACAGGATTCTAGTTTGTCACCATTAAGTATGTTTAAAATAAAAAGACAAGATTCCACATTTGCTTTGTTCACCTGGTACATATCTGATGCCCAATAAATAACTAACCACTTCAATTTCTATTATTCAGCCAGTACTAGCACAAAAAAATTGAAAATTTAAACGAAGGGGGAAAAGGGTTACACAAAGGAACATAATCATTTTAAAAATCTGAATGTTCTTAGAAGCCGTTTATTTGCAAAACTGTGAGAAGTCTCAAAAACCTATCAAAACGTTACCATCAAAAAAGAGATTTTGAATGAAGAACAAAACACTGGCACAAGTGATTACCCATGAAAGAAGATAATAAAAACCCTTCAAGTCATTTTTCTCTCCCCCATCTTCTGGTTTACAAAAAGATGGGGATGAGACTGACTCAAAATTCTAACTATAAGCATTTAAAGACTCGAAAATACATACAGTAATCATTTCTGGTCAGATAGGAAAAAAAATTCATGTTTAGGTTACATTTACATTCCACTTAAAAAGAAAGACAGAGCAGGGGATCGGGGCTGTGAATACTAAAGCCTCTGGAGAGTCGGAAGGATGGGAGGGAAACTCTACCGGCTCCCTTTACATCTACAGCGAAGACATTTCCCCACCCCCACCCCAGAATTCCCGACACTGAACAATGCCTGATAGATTCTCTAGCAGAAATTCCACGCAATCAGTTCGATAAGCCAAGGTCTCCATCACGCTCATATCATGCTTCTTCCTCCAACAGCTTCATCGTCAGCCCTTTAAGTCTCGGGCCCGACTCTCAGCGTTGTCCCCAGACCCACTTCTCAACCCCCGGACTCGCGTAGGGTTAATCGCTTCCCTTCTAAGGGTCCCTTCTGGGATACCGCTTCTACGAACGAGACTGGCAAACAGCCGCGGGCAAGGCCGAAAAAAAAATGAGCTGAATGCTGGGCTCACCTGGGGTTGCACCGTGCTCGACAGGGAAAACATCTCCTTCGGGCTCCCAGCGACCTCACCCGCCTGCCGAAACTGCCCCTCTGTTCTGGGCCCGGCGGGGAGGCGCTGAGCCCTTTTCCTTCTTTTTCTCCCACCCCTGCCCCTCACTCCTCCCAGAAACGGAAAATGGCCTCCCCTTCCTAAAGCTGCTGCAACGACAGACAATCTAACCCGGAAGGCAAAGCTCTAACGCAACAGCACTTCCGGGGCAAGCGAGCACCAATCCCCCGCTGTGTACTAACGCTCTGCCTTTTCCGCTGCAAGCGTTTCTACCTTGGCCGCCAGCCCCGAAAGTAGTTGATGTTTACAAGGAACAGAAACCCCAAAAACCTCTGGCTGTAGATTTTTTTAAGTGGGGAACGGCCTTCACCCTATCGAACCTCTCAGACTTTCTACAACTTATTAAATCTGACTGAGCCTTGAGCCATTAAGGTCTTTAGCGACAGCTTAGTGCTCTTTATCTTGCTCACAGTAAATCTAAAATTCTTCCTGTTGGTCTTGACCCGTTTCAGTCAGGCAAATTACATCCTGTGAAAATGTGAGGTTACTGGGCCAGCCATCCGCTTCCTGCTCATCCAGTTTCTCCACATTCTGTGGCTTCACTAGCTTCCAAACCTCATCCCTAGCCATCGCTTTACTGGACAGTCCGAACTGGTTTTTATTTGTCCCGGCGGTGGGAGGTCACGAAGTGGGGCAGGGGGAACGGTCGGTCTGGACGGAGGAGCACAGCTTCCCAGCCTTGTTTGGAGACCGAGAGAAATCTCTTCAAATCCCGCGATTCCGAGTCAGGTCCCGGACGTCCCCTTTCCTGTCGGCCAAGAACTGTTATCGCCTCCTCCCTCATTCCAAATGATGTCAGTGGGCGGTGGTCACGGACCTCGAAGAGCGTGGCGCAGGTTCGAGGCGTTGCCGGCGCCCCAGCCCTCCCGCGTCTACGCAGGGCGGTGAGATGGGACGGGTGGTGCTGGGCTCGGCGCGGCGGCGCGGTGACGTCACGGCCGGCGCGCGCGGCGTGGGCGGAGCCTTACTTTGAACCGGGTTGGCGGGAGTGGCGGCTGGCACAGGGGCTTGGGCCGCTGGCCTGCTGCAGGCTCCCGTCTGCGCTGTCCAGCGATGGAGCCCACCACCGGGAGCGAGAAGGAGAGTGGAGCAGGCGCGGCGACGGGGGAGTGCGTGAATAGGATCCTGGTGCCAAGACCGCCCTCCATTGAGGAATTCACTATAGTGAAGCCCATTAGCCGGGGCGCCTTCGGGAAAGTGTACCTGGGGCAGAAAGGCGGCAAGTTGTATGCAGTGAAGGTAGGAAGTCAAGAAAGGGGAAAGAAAGAAAGAGTCTGGGCCCTCGGCCCTCCTTCCTGTCCACTAACTTGGGCAGGCTCCAGGGCTCCTGGAGCGACTAGTCTGGGTGGCCTGGCTCGCCGAAGCCTCCAGAGCCCTGCGAGCTGACTTCTTCATTTGGAGTGACATAAGGGGTCGGGTATCTCGCCTCCGCTCCACCTTCTGTCCTTATCTCGGATCTTAGGAGTCACTGCCCAGAGTGAGAGGAGCAAAGATTGACCCTTCCTCCTGACCGGTGTTAGCAAATGAGGAAACTGGGACCAAAGGCAAACGGACTAGACTGAGGTGATCACATCGGCCTTAGTACGACTGGGACGGAAAGCCAAAGCTCTGATTCATAGTGTAACCAGACTTGAGGCAGGTTAATAAATCCAAAAAGTTTTAAGTAATTGGTGGTTTTGTTTTCCTTGTTCGTTTGCTTTGACAGACAGAATACCTGTAATTTTTCTACCACAGAAGTTTGATGACTTTGTAGGCACTGACTTTTGAAGTTCGACTCTAACTATGAGGAAGCTGCTCCCCTTTTTCTAATGAGTCTGTTGTGAATTTTTTAAGTGTTAGTATTACCTATTCATTTTATGTATCTTCTGGATCCTTTTCACTAATTTAGTCTTTACAAGGATTAAGTTTGGAACTTTCATTAGCTTTTAACAGTTGTGTCAATTTGATATAGGTTAATTTCTGACCTGCTGTATAACCAACAGATCTCATTAAATGAATCTCATTTTTTCTCTTCATAGCTTCCATCGCGAAATCTAGAATGTACTTTTATTTAAAGTGTGAGCTGAAATATGTCCTAAATCAATCCTTTATTCGTGTAGCAGTATATATCATTCTAAAAACATTCAATGTATATTTGAAGCTGTTCTGTCCATTCTTGGTTCTCATGTACTCCCATGGTTTCAGATTGCTCATATTTCAGCACTAAGCGAAGGTGATAAAGGAAAGGAGAAGCCATCAGTCTGTCCATACGGTCTCATCTTCTATTTGACACTGTCAAGTGGATATCTATTAATAGCACACTCCTCCAAATTGTAGTTGCCTAACGTTAAGCAATCCTCTCTACCTAACCACCTAAACTGTGAACCTCCTGTCTTCTCTCCATTTAACAGCACCGCCATCATCTCTGTCCTTCAGGCTAGAAACCTGAGTCTGTTATTTTCTTTTCTTTTCTTTTCTTTTTTTTTTTTTTTTGAGACAAAGTTTTGCTGTCACCCCAGCTAGAGTGCAGTGGTGTCATCATAGTTCATTGCAACCTCAAACTCCTAGGCTCAAATGATCCTCCTGCCTCAGCCTCTCCAGTAGTTGGGACTACAGGCATATGCCACCACGCCTGACTAATTTTTCTATTTTTTTGTAGAGACTGGGTCTTGCTCTTGCTCAGGCAGGTCTTGAACTCCTGCCCTCAAGCAATCCTCCTGCCTTGGCCTCCCAGAGTGCAAGGATTACAGGTTTGAGCCATCATGCCTGATCAGAAACCTGAGTCATTTTAACTTTACTTCATCTCTGTATCAATCATATCTCAATCATTTCTGTTAATTCTGTCTCTTGTAGTCATTCTTTTCACCCCTTCCTTTCCATTCTCAAGTCTGTGTCCAACTACAGACATTCATTTTTCCCTCTATTTATTTATTTATAAAGGTATGATTCAGTGGTTTTTAGCAAATAGTTGTGTCCTCATCACCATAATCCAATTTTAGAATATTTCCTTAGCCCAGAAAAGATCTCTCCTGCCCATCTGCAGTACCTCTCACATGAACACCCACAGCCCCAGGTAACCACTCATCTACTTTTTGTCTCTGTAGGTTTACCTTTTCTGGACATTTCATGTAAATGGGATCATATGGTATGTGTTCTTTTGCATCTGGCTTTTCTCACTTGACATGATATTTTTGAGGTTTATCAGGCCTTAATTTCCATACCTAGTCTATTGGAGTAACCTCCTAACTGGAATCATTATCTTTCTTTTTTTATTCATTCAAAGTCCTTAGAAGTTCAAAGTCCTTAGAAAAGCAGTCATGCTCTAAGTTCTGGCTCTAAATTTCCACTGTATCTTCCATATACCTTATGTTTTAGCCACACCAGACAATTTACTTATTTCACTTTTCTTCTCCTATCTTATTCATGGATTAAGATTCATCTTAGCTCTCCTTCAAACCTTCCCTGATCTTTCAGACCCATCCCATTGAAATTAACTGTTATTCACTTTATATGTTCCCAAGACTTTTGCTTGTCCTTCTGTGGTACTTAGTAATGAGTCATCATTGGATGTTGAAATGAAAGCACCAATTCATTTGTTCAGTAAATATTTCATGAGCTTCCCCTCTGTGCATAGGATCTGAGGAACAGTGGTGAACAAAATAAACATGCCCATATCAACCAGTGGAGTGATAGGTGAAACATAGGCTTGCTTTGCCAATTTTCCTGTTTTCTTGAAGGAGGTGAGGCTAAATTTACCATGTATTGATGATTTTATTAAATACTCTAATGAGTCTTTGAAAGAAATGTGCCTATTTTTTCCAGTAGTAGTCCTGAGAATTGATCCCAATGTTTCTGACTATTCAGTTTAGTGCTCCAACTGTAGATTATAGTTTTGCTTCTGTACCAATTACCTTGAAACTTGAAGAGTAATTGATTAGTTTTCTGTAAGACAGCATTTGAAACTATTAAGTTTCAGTAGTTCTAATCATTTTTGCTTAAGATTTTTTTCTAGGCAAACAAACTTCCAACATTCTTCCTCTTTCTGATTCTATTCCCATCCATCAAAGAATCAGAAGGAAAAAGAAATATTAGGTACTATTATGCTGTGCCCAGTTTCCTGATTATCTCGGGGCTTATTAGGAACATTACTGTAGTGTCTTTTGACTTTGTTATTAGAATAGCAAAACAGAATTTTGTTTTCTGCTAACATGCAGGGCAGTCGGGGAGTATCTAATTCTTTTTCCTTCTCAAAAGGGATGTGACATGTTTGCCACTTAATACCAAAATAAGCAGCTCTATCTTGAAGGTTTTTTTTAACCTTAACTATTTTTCGGACACAGTTTCCTGATGGCAGTGTGAGGTCCAAATGACTTCTATATATGTTCCCTCTCTTGGTGTTTTTATGATGGCAACTTTGAAACCTGAGAACACTTTGTAATGAAAAAATCAGACAAAGAGTCTGTTGTCATGTTGTCTATTTTAGGTTGTCAAAAAAGCAGACATGATCAACAAAAATATGACTCATCAGGTACAAGCTGAGAGAGATGCACTGGCGCTAAGCAAAAGCCCTTTCATTGTTCACTTGTATTATTCACTGCAGTCGGCAAGCAATGTCTACTTGGTAAGTAAATAATTTGACATTTTTTCTTCATTTAGCAGTCACTGAACCCAGTGATTTAAGAGCACCATATCTGGGTTCAGAGTACCTGCATTTGAATTCCAGCTCTGGCATTCACTAGCTTTATGACCAGGCCAATTTACATGTTATACTAATTAGAGTTCTCCGAAGAAAAAGAATCAATAGGATGTGTCTGTGTGTTTTGTGTATGCACACATCCATAGAGAGACAGAAAGAGAAAATTTTAAGGAGTCAGTTCACACGGTTGTGGGGGCTAGCAAGTGCAAGAGTGGTGGTGCTAGCAATTTAGATGTGCCAAAGAGAAGCCATAAAAGTGCTTCCTTTAAGTGAAAACGTGACAGTTCTTGATTTTGTAAGGAAAGAAAAAAAGTCATATGCTGAGGGTGCTAAGATCTATTATAAGGATGAATCTTCCATCCACGAAATTGTGAAGCGTTTATTGTTACAATTGTTTTATTGTATCATTAATTATTGTTGTTAATCTCTTACTGTGCCTAATTTATAAATGAATCTTTACCATAGGTATGATGTATAGGAAAAAACATGTATATAAGGTTCAGTACTGAGGTTTCAGGCATCTACTAGGGGTCTTGGAATTTATTCTCCATGGATAAGAGGGAACTCTGTACTATAATAAAAATGTTTTTAAAAAATTTGTGTTCTTACTGAGAGAATCCTAGTTCCTAAGAACATTAACATAATTACTCACTGTAACTTACAGATATATATCTAATATTTTCAAAATAACAACACCAATATTGTTTACTAACACTAAAGCTATTGGATTTAAGATTTCTGATTTCTTTGCAGTTCTTTTTGTTCTTGGGATGCACTGTCAAGATTCTGTTTTATAACTGTAGAGTAGGGGAGGTTTTACCAAGTATAACGTAAAACCTATCTAAAATTTTAAAATATGTTATACAAGATATCATTTGCAGACTCAAATGACGACTTGAGAGAATATATTTATGGTCCAGAAGACAGATAAAGGGCTAATTTTAATACTAAGTAAACAGATTTTACAAATCAAGAGGAAATAGTAAATACCCCTGCAGAAAAATAAGCAAAGGATCAAAAAACAGTTCACAGATGAACTGTCGAGTTCACAGAGGATTTGTATTTTACTTTTTATTGTGACGATGGAGATGGGGAGGGAAACAGAGGTCTTGAAAATTTAGGAAGAGTGGAATGAGTGGCTCCGGTGTCTATTAACAAAATTGATTTGTTTATCTGTGACAGAGAGAACCTAAGGCTCAGCCATCCCAGTGAGACGAAGTTGAGTCTGTTTTGAAGCCAGGGTCCATCTATCAGACTGAAGTAGTTTTAGAGGATCCCTGGGAATGGAGGGTGTTGGTTGACGGGGCCCCACTGGTTCTGGAAGGCAAGTGTGATCCCCTTTCTAAAGGAGATGGCAATGTCGCTTTCATTGTCTCTCCCTTTTGCAGTGAGGGCACAGGCCGGCAGGGGTCTCTTGGGGCAGTTCTTGTTTAAGTACCCCAGTTGCTTGTAGTGAAAACAGGGTGTAGTTTCTGCAGCAGGGTGTGGTCCTGGTCTTTTTGTCTGAGCTTCCAGGGTAACTCTGTCTCTGAAAAGTTTCTCTCATAGTGATAGCCACCATTTGGAAAACTTTTTTTTTGTTTCTGGGGCCTGCTGCCAACCTTGCTTTCTGTCCTTCTGTCTCCCCTCTTTATATCAGTTGTTGAAGACCTTGAAGGCTGGATTTAAAAGTTTTTCTTGGCTTTTGGGGTTTACGCCGAATATTGGGGACCAATTGGGAGATGAAGAAAGAGTGTCCCTCTCTGTTGTCAAGATCAAAGTTAGCAAAGAGGAGAATGGATTCAGACTGTCATGAAAGAAAAAAGACTGGATTTTTTTCTGGTTCTGAGTAATTTATGATGTCTTCTGACCCAGCAACCTCTCCGAGAGGGAGCTGAGTGCGGCTCGGTGAGAGTGGTGGAGACAGAGAAGGAGGAGGAGGAGGGGAAACAGGGGGAGTGGAAAGAGAAACGTTATCTGGGAAGTGAAGACTGTGATGGAGACGTTGGAGTAAGAAGTAATGTGTGGCAGGCAGAGTTAAGATCAGGATGTCTAGCGAGTTTAAAGAAGGCCTGAACGTAGAAAATTTCAGACTCCTAGTCGAGTCAGCAGTAATAAAAGTCAGGATGTAGAATGATTGAGAGATCCATTTTTGGGCCAAATTTCCTGAATGTTGTCTATAGAAAGAAAAACGGGAAGGACTTTAGGGATGGTCATACATCAAGACACTAACCTTTGAGGTGCTGATTAGACATCAGGCATCACCAGTTTTGATTCAGACTTGAACTGCATTTAGAGCGTTAGCCAGGAGGCAGGTGTCCCTGAGTCCTGGTCCAGACTGAAATCTACAGAGGAGAATCCCCAAAGCCAGGCGTCCCTGGGTCTGGGTGAAGTCTGAGAAGAGGTGGCTAGGAAGTATCCTCCCCAGGAACCTTTCTGAGAGTGGTAGACCAGCACCAGAGTTTTAACCATGGAGCTGTCGACTCTTTTTCAAATGCATGACCATTTTCAGAGTTCTAGAGACTTATCAACTTTTGAATGAGGGCACCGAGAATGAAGTCCTGGGAGCTGTATAGCAGAGGAGGGAGCAGTTTAGAGACAGAAGCAGAAAAGTGAGCTATTCATACTGAGGCAGAGAAGTGACTCAGTTTCCCCATATGGGCCACCAAAATGTTAGGGTGGGGACTCATGAGGAGCTCACAGCAGGGTTTAGAGAAAGAATTTTCACACCAGCAGTGGAATAGTAAGTAGTAGAAAAAAGTTTATTTTATTTTTCCGAGAAAGAAAGAGAGAAAGAGAGAGAGAAAAGGGAGGGAGTGGCCATGACACACAAATTAGGGAGTGGAAGTTGGGCCGCCAAGGAGAAGTGGCTCAGTGTTTTTAAGGGGTAAAAATGGCTCTCTTTTTTTGTGTGTGTGTGTGCTTCAGCAGACTGATAACAGAAGTAGCTGTGAAACTGTTGCAGGTGTTTTATTTTTTTTCTTTTTTCTGTGAGGCTGACTTTTCAAAACCCTTGGATATGTGTTTCTAGCAGAAACTGAGACAGAGAATGGAAGCAGAAAGCTCACAACCCTACTATCTGCTTAGGGCTATTGAAGACTATAAAACATACTCTCAGAGATAACAAGTTAGGCCACAGGTATTTAATTAAATAAAACAAAGAACAGTCATGCTGTGAGTTTTCTCTTCAAAGGGAAAGTTATGTATTATGAGATTATTTCTCTTAATTTCTGTTTAATAGTTTATTTTCCTCTGTTAGGTTATTGGTAAGGCTACCCTTCAATTTGGTGTTAAGTTCACTGAACTTTACTATCCTGTAGTTATGTGACAACGTCTTGTTAGGAAATACATGATGGAGAATTTCGTGGTGACAGGTCGTAACCTTTCCAACTTTATTCTCGAATTATTTGGCAAAAATTTAAAAATTACACAGTAATATCAGGTTTGCTAATACTTCCATATTGTTTTTTTAAAAAGTAAGTGGTTTAATCTAAACAAAAATAACAAAAATACATGCCTATAAAATAATATTTATGTTGATTATGTTAATAATTTATAGTATATGAATACTAATACATAAATATTAAAATTTATTTTATGTGCATATATGGGGAGAAGAAGATAATGGATGTGGCAAAATGCTAAAAATGGGTGAATCTAGATAAAAGTATATGGGAAATCTGATATTCTTCTAATTTTTCTGTAAGTCTCAATTTTTGTTAAGACCAACCAGTTTAATTTTTAACTAAAAACTATATAGCAACATGAACGAACCTAATTAATGTATAATGAATGATAGCAAGAAAAGGTGTTCTGTTAGAGAATCATGGTAAAAATATATAACTATAATGCCCAAATACTGTAGTTTTAAAGCAATCATATTGTTTTTACTTTACAACATTTAATTCCTTTTTCGATAGATAATGGAATATCTTATTGGCGGAGATGTCAAGTCTCTCCTACATATATACGGTTATTTTGATGAAGAGATGGCTGTGAAATATATTTCTGAAGTAGCATTGGCTCTAGACTACCTTCATCGACATGGAATCATTCACAGGTAAAGGTTGACTTTTCTCCAAACTATTACTTAAAAATACAAGCAATCGAATTATGTATTAAATATTCGAGTCTCAAATATTTGCAGCAACTACTTGCTCATATTTCCAGGATATCTGAAGCTTAATAGTAACTTGTGTAAATTTAGAAATTCTTATTACCCTTCTCATATCTCTGTGTGTTTTTTAAATGTGCTGCTTTGAACATGAATATAGCATTTTAATGTGAAGAATATTGAATCCTTTTCCACTCCTCTACCATCATACAAAAGCACTGTATTTTGCAGTCATAGCTGATTTACAGTGTTTTCTCTGTGCAAAGAAAGTCAAGTGACTGCTCTATTAAAGCTTAATCTCTCGAGACCAGCCTGAGCATGAGCGAGACCCTGTCTCTACTAAAGGGGGGTGACCCAAGCAAGACTCTGTCTCAAAAAAAAAAAAAAAAAAAAGCTTAATCTTACCTTCCCTAGAAGTAAATGTGATTTTGAACTGGCTTAAAGTTCATTTTATCTGGTGAGGTTTATGTATTTTACCAAAATATCCAACGAATAATGCCAAAGGTAATCTAGTATTAAATCATTTAGCTTTTCTGTAGATTCAGATATACAGCACAAAAGACGTTTTGCTTTTGAGAGTTGTTTTCTACATTTTTCAAAACCACTAATGAGTGAGTCCCTTTATTTTAGAGGAATAATAAGGTTTGCCTCTTTTGTAACTCTATTTTTTTTTTTTTTTTCTGGATAGTCTAACACCAAAACGAGCCCTTTTTTAGTGATCTGCTATTTGTCTTTTGTATGTCCAGGGACTTGAAACCAGACAACATGCTTATTTCTAATGAGGGTCATATTAAACTGACAGATTTTGGCCTTTCCAAAGTTACTTTGAATAGAGGTAAGAAAAATAGCAGGTAAGTGCCTTTTTAAAAGTCTGGCAAATTTTGGAGGCTATGTTTCATTAACTTACACTGTTTTCTTTGTTAGTTTGCACTAAGAGAAATTTGATGGTTATTTATTCCAAAATAGGCTAGAAATATATAACGGTGTCGTTCGTCCATTAAAAATGAAGAATGGGAATGATTATTCATGGATCTTCAAAGGTCCTTGA
>RJWJ010034615.1:0-17148 GCA_004363605.1 Indri indri | reverse complement strand
AAGTGCAGTCCTTGGCTCGGCAGCAGCACATCGGGACCCCCGACCCCCTGCACCCCCGTCCCACCCGAGTCAAAATGCCACAGACTTCCCCGGGCGCTTGGGCTGTCGTCTGAGGACGGAGGTCTCGGAGTCCTGCCCAGGGGCTGCTGCCTCCTGGTAACAGCCGGGACAGCAGGAGCCACCGCCCTCCTGGGGTTTCTGACACTCGCCTGCCCACCCACCTCGCACCCTGAGCCTCTGGGCAGGTGCGGGTTGGGGAGATGCAGCTCCCTCCACGTGGCTGGAAACCCGAGAGTCTGGCACGCGCCCCCCCCCGCCCCGTCACTCCCTGCTCCCCCTGGTGGCCGTAAGGTGCAGCCTTGAGCAGGGTGTGGGCTCTAGGCCAGTGCCACCCCTGCCCCGAGTCTGCATCTCTCTGTCCTGTGGGGGTGTGGGCCAGGCTGCTGCTCTGTGGTCACACCCCAGATGGAGGGCCAAGCTGCCGTAGGTCCCCCCTTCACATGCAGAGGGGAAAGGCCAGGAGGGCACATGCAAGAGCACGTGAGACCCACACACCCAGCCTGTCACACCACACCTGCCTCCTGGGGTGGCCGCATCAGAGGCCCTGTGATATGGTGCCCACTGACTCCGACTCGGGGCCCTGCAGGGGTCCCCTGCAAGCCTTCCACGTACAGCAGCCCTGGCGTCAGGCCCGGCTGGTCCAGCAGCCCCACACCCTGGAGAGAGTGGGGGACCCTCCTGCTTGTCCCCAACACCCTGGCCACCTCGGAGGGGCTCTCGGCTAGGTGAGCTCTGGGAGCATCGCCATGTGGACGCAGGGCAGAGCGTGGAGCGTGTACGGCTGAGTTCCAGCACCTCCATCCCATCTTGTGTCCTGGGTCCACGGCCACTCGGGCCTCCTGGTCCCAACACCTCAGACGGCTTCTGCTCACGTGCCACATACATGCCTCCACCCCCACCGCGTCGGACAGGCTCACTGGCCCAGATCCAGGAGCAAACACCACGACACTCTGCTCTGGAGGCAAGGACCAGCCTCCCGGGTCTGGCGGTGGCTCCAGCTCCTTCCCAAGACACAGCGGGTGCTGCTGCACTGGGCATGTGTAAATGTAGGTTAGTCGAGATTGAGTGAGACTCAGGACTCGGTCCCTCAGTCACACGAGGCTACTGGCTGCCACGCTGGACTGAGCAGAGGTAGGTCCATCATCGCGGAAGGTTCCAGAACACCACTAGGAGTAGGTGTGGAACGATGGCACAGGCTGGGCAGGCGGGTGCCGACAGGCTCGGACAGCCAGGGAGTGACAGTGGGCACCCGTGTGCACACAGGGACGCGCGGCTGGAGGAACGTGGGGAGAGGTGCTGACACCTGGGTGCAGCAACACGTGTGTCCGAGGGGGCGTGTGCCGAGGTCCAGCACGGACACGTACCCTCCCCAAAGACAAGCAGACACGAAGCAAGGTGGCGGCTTCCAGGCAGGCTCCCGCGGAGCCCGTCCCCGCCCCCGCCCTGGAAGCCACGCAGCGGCGGACTCACCGTTTTCCCGGTGCTGGAAGGAAGGCGAGAACTCTTTGGCAGTGATCCTGGCGATCCGCGCTTCCTCCTGCGCTTTCTGAGCCGCCGTGAGGGCCGCCTCCGCCTTGGCCCGCGAGTGCGAGGTCCTGGGGGAGACAGGGAGGTCAAGGGACGGCAGCGAGGGGCTCTGGGGTCAGGTCCTGCGCCGACGCCCACGCAGGCTGGGCTGAGCCTGGCACCCGACCCCGCGTCTGCCCTCCGACCCCTGGACTCATTTGTTCATTGGCTGAACAGACCTCACCGGGCCCAGCCCCAGTGTGTGGAACAGGCTCGAAAACATGTCTGTCCCCGTTACCAAGAAACGTCCCACACACGTAGGTTCCAGAGGCTGCGAGTCCGACATGGAGGCACCAGCAGACCTGGAGTCCGGTTCACAGACGGCGCCGTCTGTGTGTCTCGTGGAGAAGGGGCAGGCAGCTCCCTGGGGCCCCTTTACACGGACGCTGGTCCCACCTCCCGCCATGCCCTTGGGCAGGTCCCACCGCCAGCCCGGCAGGACGTAGGCACCCAGCCCCCGCGCTGCAGCCTGGGCCTCCCACGATGCCCATGGGCTAAACCCGGACACCCCACGCTTCTCGGGAAAGACAGAGTTTTCTTTCTCCAGAATTCCGCTGTGCTAACTGGGAACACTTCACTAGAAGACCACAGATCTGACATTTTCACAGACGCGGTAACACGAGCCGTAGCCATGGACACGTGTCAGGAAACAGAGGGAGCTGCTGAGGACGCCTCGAGGTCTCCCGTGCTCACTGCCCCAGCCCTCCTGCGCGTCACCCGCCGGGGCGCCTGGCAGCAGGCCCCGCCCGGCCACGTGGGAGAGCATGTGCGGGAACTTAGCACTGAGGGACTCCTCCCCCTCCCCTGGTTCTCTGTTCTGAGAACTGAGAAAAGATGACTGACACAGCTGCAACCCCGTGTCCCAGGAAACACGTGAACCACACCTTCTAGAAGATTCCTCAGGAACCTGGTGGGTGTATTACTCAGAACAGGGGCAGGAACGCCATGGAGACAAAACCATTAATAAAGCACTAGTCAATACTCGACTTACTATGGGTAAAAAATCAATTGACAAATCATTGCTGCAGGTCTCGGGCTCGGTCCCGGCCCACGAGCCCCAGAGCAGGTCTCTCCTGCGAGTTTCAGCCTGGCGGTCCCTGCATGTCACGGCCGGGAGTTTACGGGAAATGAGGGCTTTCCTGTCCCTGGCCCCCAGTTGGCGGCTGGTCGGAGGCTGGGATGTGCCACGGGAGGCATCAGCAGAGACGAAAGTTAGAACCCCGTTCGTCAGCCCAGCGGGAGCCACGGCACATCTAACCCACGTCTCAGGGCCGACGGAGGAGGAGAGGGCAGGGACCTCAGGGCGTCTGCTGCACGGGGCCCATCGCATGCACCAGCTCCGCCTGCTGCAGGAAGCCCTGGGACCATGAAGGACGCCCCCCTCCTTCCCGAGTGCCAAAGGCAGCGTCCCCAGGGCGGCCGCTTCTCCCGCGTCCTGCTCGGCCTCTCTGCCGAGACGGTGGGCATCCCCCAGACCTGCCCAGCTTGGGGACCAGAGCGCCATGCTGTGTGGCTCTGACCAGGGGGCCCTGGGTGGGGCCGCACCCCCCCACACACAAACTGTACTCAAATCCTCTCCCTGCTCCCTCCCCACTCCCGGGCAGAGCACACGGCTCTCGACAGCCTCTGCGAGGACATTCGATGCCCCCAAACTTAAGATGCACCAGTCTGAACACTGCTGGCCCCAGACAGAAATGGGAGCTCAGCTGGAGCATCCTTGGGGCAGACGGCGTCACCAGCCCACGCCACAGTGCCCAGGGTGGTGCATTCCTAATTCCTGCCCCACAACCAGCCTGGGACATGAGGCAGGGCAGGCTCTGAGCTCCCAGACACAGAGGCGAGCAGGGAAACATTGGCTGCCCTGGTGACCCCTCCTGCACCTGTCGTCACGGCGTGCACCTGACTCTCCCGTGGTGTGCGACCGTTCACGACCGTGTCCCTACCACGAGCCCCTGGCAAGGATGGGGTCTCGCGCCTCCCGGGCTGCCCAGACCTCGACCGTGATGTGCACGGACGTGAGGCACGAGGCAGCGAGCTGGAGATTCCCCCGAAGGGGACACTATTTGGTTCCCACATCGTTGCTTTGTAAAAATACCACCAACATTAACTCACCAACATCATACGTGTATTTACATATGTATGTTCACACGTATATAAAAAGAATATGCCGTGCCAACCCTAAAATAAAACGAATCAGGACAAGTGCGTTTAACAGAAGAAAGCTCCCCTCAGCGTGTCGCGAAGGTTCGTTTTAAACGAGACTCTCAGGACTGGCCGAGAGCCGGTTCTCTGACAGGTGAGAGCTCCCGACTGCCCACAGCTCACACCTGCGGGGGGCCTGGTGCAGAGACACGAGGGGAGGGTGCCCGAGTTCTCGGGGGACCGTCCTGTGCCCGAGGCTCACTCGCCAGGGCCCCGCCATGTTGCTTCGCCAACTCTTTCTTGCCGCCCTGTGCACATGTGGTGATCGCTCTTGCCGGCTGGGCCCTGCGCTGGAGGTTCCCACGACATCTTGGCGACCCAGAGAGGTGAGAAAAACCCCCTCGCCTGGGCTGCCGCTGACAGCAAGCAGCCCGGGCACCCCCAGCCTGGGCGGGGAGTGGACGGCGAGGGATTCACAAGCACCCTCACCCGCCGTCCGTCCGGCTGATGCAGGGGTGGGTGGGGCGGGGCAGCTCCACTCCTAGCACCTGCACCGGATGGAGTGGTGTCCCCAAAACAATGTCCATCCAGAACCCGGCAGCGTGACTGTATTTGGAAACAGGGTCTTTGCAGGGTATGACGACCCACGCAGCCCGACCTGCCCCCGCCTGACTCCACAGGTCCCGGGCGGGTGAGAACCGCACTGCTCACTCCCAGGTGAGCGGCTGGTGCCGGTGGTGCAGGGACCCCACTTTGAGAACCGCCGCACTCAAGGTGGAAACCCCAGGGTTTTGTCCCGTGGCCACAGCCCACCCCGATCACCCCTCCGCCTGCTCGCAGCCAAACTGGAGTCCCTGGCTGTCCCATGGCCCGTCCCCTCCCACTGTCCCTACCCCTGTGCACCGCACCTCTCCTGCCTGCCGGGAAGACGCCGCGTACTCCTGACACCGGAAACCCTCCCGCCCAGAGCTTGACTTTACGCACAGCTGACAGCTCCCTGCCTCCCCCGCAGCCGGTTCCTCAAGGGCGGGTCCACCTGACACAGGACCCAGATCCGAGGTCCTCACAACACGCAGCTGCAGGCACCAGGTCCCCCCGAGCTGACAGCGCAGCCCAGGGCCCCCGTCCTGTACAGAGTGGACAGGACGCGTGGCCAGAGGGAAGGCGGGGCTGTGGGGCAGGCGCTGACCTGGACGTCAGCGAGGGGGAGCCTTGCGCTGGGTGCGCAGAACGCCAGGGGAGCCTGTCCTGGGGGATCCAGGGTGGGGAGGCGACAGGCACCTGTGGGGCAGGTACAGCCCTGACCGCGGAGGGCTCCGGGAAGACGGCGTCTGAGCTGCGCTGGGGAGCCGAGGGGCCACCGGGAGGCTCCTGAGAAAGCCCAGAATCCCTGCCCACCCCTCGCCTGGGGCCAGGGGCCTTCCATACGCCTAGAGTGACACCAGGCACCAGCCAACCGTCAGGGTGCACCGTCGCGTCCCCGACCACCCTGACCACTGAGGAACCCCCGGCACAGGGCTGTCTTGGCAGCACGGGCGGTTCTGGCCCCTCCCGGGTCCCCAGCTTTGGGTGTCTGGGGGACCAGCTTGAGGCAGCCCCAGCCCCACCCTCTGCGTGGAACTGACCCCGGCCCAGCAGCCGCCCCGGGCCAGCGAACAGGACCCAACACCCTGGTTCCCTGCCATCACCAGGCGGCAGCATAGCTGGTTGGCCGCAGCCCCGAGGAGACGGAAATTCTACGTCTAGGTCGACAGAGCAGGTGACGTCTCCACGGGCCTCTCAGATTCAGACGTGGCCAATCCTGGGCCTGAGCCGCCACCCCCACTGCAAGGATCCCAGTGGCCCTGCGAGGAGTCTCTGTGTCCCCGGACTCCTTCCCACCAGGGCAGCTCACTGGTGACATTCCTCCCGAGGGCCTGGTGAGAGGCAGGTGCGGCCCACAGCCCAGCCCCTCTCCTCGGGCTGCGGTGCCGGCCGGCCAGGCGCAGTCAGTCTGGGAGGAGACGGTGTCGGCCTCCTGAGGCTGCCTAACAAACAACTCCAACCAGGCGACCTGACGACAGAAACCCTCCCAAGGCAGACTGGGCTGCAGGTCCCAAGCCAAGGTGTGGCAGGGCCACGCTCCCTCCGGGGGCCCCAGGGGAGGGTTCTTCCTGCCTCTCCCAGCCCTGGGGGCTGCTGGCCTGGGCTGTGGCCGCGTCGCTGCAGCCTGCACCCGCCGTCACCCTCCGTCTCCTTTCTTTGCTGTTCTCAGGACACTTGTCAGCGACGCAGGGCCCCCAGGATCTCACCTCCAGGCATCTGCAAAGACCCTTTTCCCAGGTGAGGGCCCATTCCCAGGTCCTAGGGACGGCTGGGGGTCGGTGAGGAGGAGGAGGAGGAGGAGGGCCCGGCCGGCCCACACCCCCAGCCTCAAAAGAGCAGGGCTGACCCCCACCTGCAGCGAGCCCTGCCCGTCTCCCGCCCATTTCCCGGCGCCTCCTTGGTGGGGGCCCCAGTCACAACCGCGGCAGCTGCTTCTCCTATGCTCAGCTCCCATGGGTCACACGTGACGCGGAAGCAGAGCCACCATTCCTCAGGCAGGAAACGGGCTCAGAGAGGCCAGTCTGCCCAGGCCGCAGGAGGGCAGAGTAGGTGACGGTTGTTCCCACGAAGAAAAGCCGACAGACGAGAGCCAGAATTCAGGGAAAACACACACGGGCCTCGCCCACATCGGTGCAGAGTCCCCCCCTACAGCAGCCTGCTGTGCCGGCCACCCCCGGGTCACACGTTACTAAACACCCGCCGAGGAGCCGCCTCCCAGCCCGGCACTAACGCGTCTCAATAGACTGTGGATCTGGGGGAGCGGCTGCAAGTATGCCGGGACACACCGTGGCTTCACGGGAAGTCCCCTCCACCCGGCCCCCAGCAGTGGGAGCAACAGTCCTTCCATTCCAGCCGATCCCCTAACCTGGTGGCACCGGGGCCTGGACCGACCTGAACTCCAGGGCGAAGGAAGAGAACCCTCCACCCACTGCCAGAGGCGGCCAGGCCCGCGTGCCGGAAACAGCGCGCCCGGAGCCAGCTTCTCTTCCCTGGTTGCCGTTGCCAAGGCAACCCGCCTCTTCAAGGGAGGTGGCTGGATGGGAGGGACCCACACCCAGCGCTAGGCGTGTGGCCGCCCCACAGATGCCCGAGGAAGACCCAGCCCCAGAGGCCGGGCTGCCAACACGCCGCAGCCCTCAAAGGGCAGGACTCGGGGTTCCCCAGCCCTGCTGCCCAGGCTCAGCCAGCAAGGCGGGGAGAGGATGGGCACCCGGCTCAGCGCCAGGCCCTGGCCACGACCCCAGGCAAGGACCTCCCGCCCGTCTTCACCCCGACAGGTAGCAAGATGCTGAGGCCTTGTGTCCCAGGCACTGTGCCGGTGCCAGGCCCACGGGGAGGAATTATGTCATTCCTGGCATGCAGCCAGGGAAACTGAGGCTGGCATCTGAACCCAGTCCAGCCGATGCCAGCCCCTGCTTTGCCCGTGTGAGGACAGGATGCTGCAGGCTGCCCTGGAGCCCGATCTTGGGGACCCAGACCCTCCCCTCCAGGGCCCTGGAGTGGCAGTTGGCCGTCCCCGCAGGAGCTGGCGAGAGCTACTTCGGTGCGGAGGCTGCAAGCGCCACTCAGCTGGGACTCGGTGTTTCCGAATCCGGCACTGCAGCCCTCACGAGCCCATGGGACTTCCTTTCCAGGTGTGCCGCTCTGGGCGACCCTCCATGAGGGCAGCTGGACCCTTTCCAGGAGGTCCCGTGGGCCGGACCGTGAGAACGGGGTCATGGCTGACGGAGGGAAGGGGAAGACACCAGCAGGGAGCCCGAGGCCTCGACGGACCCGGCTCGAGCACATTCAGCGGAGGCAGCCCCAGCCTGGCTCCCATGGGGCTGCCAGAAATGCAGATTCGCAGGCCCTGCCTTTAGACAGGGTTCTTGCTAAGGTCTCAGAAGTGCAAACGTCTCGCCCAGCGTGGGGACAACGCCAGCACTGCGCACTCTCACGGTAGAGACTTCAGCACATCACACATCCTGCTCCGCCCCTCCCCCCTCCCCACCTAACACGGGCTCTTAGAGACTGTCCCACGTTGTACACACGGAGCTTTCTTGCTTTTTAATGACCGTGCAAACACGCTGTGCCTGCCTGCGCCTGCCTGCGCCACCAGCCGGGGGTGCTGCTCCCGCCGTCCGCCGTCACAAGCCACGGTCCGGCGATAACCTTGTGCGTTTGCTATTTCGTACCCAGATCCATCTTCAGAATAAATTTCCAGAAGTAGCATTTCTGAACCGAAGCTGCAGTTCTGATGTTCCTACCATCTGAACTCGGCCAGGGATTGACGACTTGCTCTCGGGAGGCTGCGCCAGTCCCCTCCCCGCACAACGCGGAGAAGGCCTGTTTCCCGGCGTCTTCTCCAAGTCCACAGATCAGCAGTTTTTCTCTCTTCCACGCTGACAAGTGAAACAGCCTTCGTCTCATTGCAGTTTTAATTTACATTTCTGTTATTAGAAGGTTTTTTTTCCTTGTTGATTTGCAGGAATATTTTATATAGAAAGGAATCCAGCCTCTATTAAGTTTTACATTTAAACTTTTAAGCCAGCTGGGATTTACTTTGGCGTGAGGAACGAGATAAGGACCCAACTTCACTTCCTTCCCAGACGGCCACGCGACGGGCCCAGTGACACTGAATGCACAGCCCATTCCCCACTGCTGGGCTGTGATGGCACTTCCATCCCCGGGACGTGGACCGTCCTGCCCTGTGGTCATCTTGCTCTACTGTGCATGTGCCCTCATCGCCCACACCCGCTGGTGCTGTCGCCAGCTGCAGCGGTGAAGTTAGAGCCCCAGGGCAGACGCAGGGGCAGACTCCCGGTGGGGAGAACACAAACCTTGAGACGGCCACATTCTCTCGCCACATAGCATAAAAATCATTGATGGTAACGGAGCCACAGTCTACCAAACTGCCACCGCGTGTGGGCTCTGTGAGCAGGATTTAATTCTCATAGGAACTCACGGGGCTGCCCACCGTCCCCCCACTGCACAGGTGAGACACTGAGGCCCCTGGGCTGAAGCCCTTGCCCCGGAGCGGTGGGCTGTGCAGCCTCCAATAGGAGGCACTATTGTTCTGGCACATTCCCAGCTGTGCTGGTGGCCCCAGCAGACTTGTCACAGGCCACTGTCCCCACTGCTGGCCTCTGGGGCTGCCACAGTGGCCCACACCGGCCAGTTCAGACCCTGCCCACACCCTCTGCTCCTGAGGAGGGGCGCGTCCCGATCGGGACCACAGAGTTCCTGCCTCCGCGTCCGCTCAGTGAAGGGCTAAACAGAAGGGGCCGGGCCTGCAGCCACAGGACACAGAGCCAGCAGGAAAGACACAGCTGTGTCCATGGCCACAGGGCAGCCTGGCCCTCACTGTGAGATGCTGAGACTCGGTGGCAACCTCTCTATGCCTCAGGTCCCCCAAAAACGCAAAGCGGAGGGGCCCAAGCATCAACCCGCACCAGGCCGCCCACAGGGCCGGCGCACGCACGTCAACGGCAGCTGTTCTTGGTGTTGTCGTTCATTCCCTGCTTCTATGCCCGGATCCAGCCTGGCTTCCGGCAGGGCCAGCCCCCTGCTCTGACCAGGCAACCGTGTGCAGTCCTGCCACGTGGTTCTGGCTACCACCCCGCGACCCCTCTTTCCACGTGGAAACTCAGCATGGAGCAGAGCGGAGCCTCGCCACAGGTGGACAACGAGAATCCCCAATCCCACTGACAGGGTGGAGTCTCGAGCAGGAGTGTAGGAGGGCCAGGGCTTTGGCGCACCCCAGCCCTACAGCCAGCCGCTCCCCACACTCACTGCAGAGTACGCGGTCGCTGGGGGCGGAGGCCCGATCTGGCAGGAGACAGGAGGGAGGTGGCACCCGATGCTTCTGCGCCCGCCTGGAGAAGGCGGGAGGGATTTCTTACTAATTTTCCGTTCTCCAAAGACAGCTGCAGGAGGCCTCACTCCGTGGGACCTCAGAGAGCATTAACGAGATGTTTGTAACGTGTCTGCAGCTCCCTGGAGACCAGATCCAGGCGCCAGTGAGGACCAAGCAGGGGAGACGCGCGGAGCACGGCCTGTGCGTGGCCGACAGGTGGGGCCCGGGTCCCAGTCGGGGCTCCACAGGGACGTCCCTCCCCGTCTTCCCTGCGGGGAGGGCGGAGGAGGTGGCATCTGGGAGCCAGTTCTTTGGTCTATGACAGCGTCAGAGCTGGGCACGAAAGAGACTCTGACATCAATTACCCCAGGAAGGCAGGGGCCCGGCTCTGTCAGGGAGAGAGGGACGGGACCTAACAGTGAGCACCACTCGGGCCCCAGATCAGCTCATTTCAGCAAGGACAGGTGGTTTCCTCCCGTTTCACAAAAGAGGAAACCGAGGCATCAGTAGCTGTTGCTAACAGATGCAGGACTGCAGGATTACGGCCGAGCGACCCTTCTGCCGTCACCTCTCTGTGTAACGCGGGGCTCAGGCTCACGGTGGGCGCTGACTCGCCTGAGTTCCCGCGAGCAGGGCTGGGATGGGGAGGGGGTTCGGGAGGGGAAGGGCACAAGTCCGGGACCGTGTCCAGGCACCGTACAGAAGGGCTGGGCCTCGACGGAACCCCCAAATCAGAACAAGACACAAGGGACGGCTGTGCTGTTGACTGTCCATGCATGGCGCTGGCCGTCGCCGCCAGATCCAGCGGCTACGTTGGAAAGGCCGACCCGTGACAGGCCGAGGCAGCAATCGCGGCGTCCAGGGAGGAGGCCAGAAACCTTCCCAAAGGACCCGAGTGCTGGGGGAGGGGAGACAGACTTGGGGCAGGAAACGAAACGCTGGAGGGAAGGGAAGCGGCTGCGCTCTGCTCCCCAACAGTCGAGACGGATCCCGGAGCAAACCAGGAGGCTGATGGAGCCGGAGAACCACGTTCCTGAAGCCACGGCCCCTGCGCACAGCTGGCGAGCGGCTCTGTATCTGCAGGTGGCAGCACAGTGCCCGCCAGGGCGGGGTCTGCGCATCACAGCACAGGCCCGACGCGGCTCAAACACGGCCGTGGCCTAGAACTGGGAGTGGCTTTGCTTTATCGAGGGCTTGCAGAGAAGAGCAGGTCACAGACCACAGAGCCAGCGAAGCCTATAACGTGCCCGTCTGGGCTGCTGTGGACAGCGCGGACCCCAGTCTGGAGGGAACCTCAGGGGCTCGGCGTCCGACCCTTGTCTCCGAGGCCCTGACAGGGCGGTGCTGGCCCAAGACCCCGGTGGTCACCAGTGAGGACTCAGACCCTGGATTCCCGATGCCAGGTGAATGTGGGGAGCGGCCCTCTCGGCCTCAGTCTCAGCGTGTGTGACGCGGGGCTCACCCCACAACCCCGGGGGCCTTGGGAGGCTCGACGGAGCTCCGCCCTGGCTGCCCCACGGAGGATGGATTTCACAGGGAGACGGGAGGAGGAGGGTGTGGCCTGCGCAGGGGGTGAAGAGAGTCTGAGCCACGACGTGACTCGCAGGTGAACAGAGGACCCGCCTGCCAGCCGGCCCCAGGAAGCAAGTGTGCACCTGCCCCGGCTCCCAGCGCGGCTCCGTGGGAACAGGACAGACTCCGGAGGGGCCGCCTGGGGGCCGGGGAGGAGGGCAGAGCCTCCTCACTCAGGTCCACTGCTTCCGCCCAAAGACCCTCGGCCCCAAACACACACCCTGGAAGATGAATCCGGACACTACACGCAACTCCACTATAAACAGCGAGCTCACAGCACGGGACATGCGCCCCCATCTCCGCGGGTCATTGCTGCCAGGGTTGGGGGGCAGACCTTTGAGGAGACCAAGCAGGGCCTCACGGCCTCCAGACTCCCGTCCCCCAAGCGCCGCCCCGCTGACCCCTGAGACCAGCTGGTCCCTGGCTAAGGAAACCCACGGGACACTCCAGGCACCTGTGACATAAAGGAGCTCGTCTGTGGTGACAGTGTTTTCCCGGAGCTGGACTCGGGCAGGGATTTATCCCGCGTTCTAGTCAGGAAGTCAACCAGGTGACCAGGGGACACGTCTGGTCACACCCAGGCCAGGTGGGCCGGTCCCTGCGAGAAGAGGGCGGAGCAGTAACCGGACGCATGGGAACAGCCCGACAGCAGAGACGGGCTCCGCAGTGCCACAGGAGTCCCTCCGGGTCCCGGTGCAGCGAGCCCGCCACGCCTGCGACCTGCCCCTGGGGCCCGAGGTAGAAACATCGATCCAATGATCTGACTGTTATGGTCCCCGAGGGCTTTGCCGAGGGCGGCAGGGACGTGCTGACCGTTCCACCGGCGTCTTTCCACCCATCCCCCACTGCCCCTGTGAAGTGGGGCTGTTATCACATCATCAAGCCTGATGCACAGACGGGGAAACAGGCTCAGAGAGGTGGAGGCTCCCACCAGGTCACAAAGGCGTGGGGGGGTCTGACCCCACAGCACCTAATGACCCGGATGTGCCCGTCTTCATTAGAGAGCGCCCTCCTCTCCCTTGGTACCTGCCGGGTGTGAGGAGGACGCTGAGATCCAGGGGGCTCACGACCCGACACGTACCTGAGAGCTGCACCCCAGATAAACGCCAACCCAGAAGGGACACGTGTATCTCGGGATCAGAGAAAGGAGCAGCCACCCCCCTCTGGGAGTTGGGGATAAGTCAGAGAGGTGCATCTGAACTGGGTCTTGAGGGATGTATAGGAGCTCGCAGGGCTGAGAAGGGTGGGCATCGGAAGCAGAGGAAACAGCACATGCAAGAGAAAGGCGCGGTGTATTTGTGGACCGTCCAAAGGATGTGGGGGACAGTACACCATACCGGCCAGGGTGAGGGGGGCGGGACAGTGGCCGAATACAAGGCCAGAACCCCAGGGCGGGCGGACACCTTGCTGAGGAGTCTGGACTCTGTCCCGGGTCTGGTAAGCAACGGAGCGGAGCGTCAGGTTGCTGCGCTTCCCGCTGCTGCCCGCCACTCTGCCACCAGAGGCACCAAAGACAGGCGGCCGTGCGCGCACACAGGGCCCTCCCTGTTCCCTCCTCTCTGCGCCCTCCGTGGAGGCCGGACTGACCCCACGCAGCAGAGCCCCCAGGTTCCCATCTGCCAACGACAGTCTGACAGGAAGCGGGCGACACCCCAACGGCACCTGACAGCGTCACCCCTGACCCCTCAGGGACGGTGACACTCCTGGGGCGAGGACCAGAGGTGTGGACCCAAGCCGGCTCCCCAAATCCCCGGTGTCTGTCCGCCCTTGGGAAGTGCCTGAAAGACACCGGACACAGGCCCAAAGTCAAGATTTCCTGGGTCACTCGGATGGCAGGGGCCCAGGAGTTTGTGGGCTCAGCCAGAGAGGCAGCAAGACCCCGAACGACAACCAGCCTCCAGCCCCACAGCGGCCCCCCGGGCTGGCCTTGAACCTGGTCGTTTCCCAGGAGTCCGACACCCCATCCCTGGCTCCCCTTCCCAGCCGGCTTCCCGTCACGCTGGGAGTCCGGGGCCGAACAGATGGGCCAGCACCCAGCAGGAGGCCTCTGCCAGCAGGTGGCCGGCCCTCCGTGGAGGCAGGAAGCCTCAGTTCCCTGCACAGAGACGGCCGGCGCCGCAGGACCTGGAAGTGCTGCCGCAGAGCAGGCCAGCCCGGCGGGGGCAGGAGGGGACACGCAGGGACGGGCACACCTGCCGTAGAGACAGGGACACCAGAGGCAACAGACCACCCTCATCCGGATCGCCGAGTGTCTGAGTGTCCTGGGGCCGCTGTGACAAGTGACCACAAACTACACACATTCATCCCCCTAGAGCTCTGCCGGGACGAGTCCCAGATGCGTCTCACAGCGTCGGAATCTTGGTGTGGGCAGCGCTGGCTCCTTCTGGAGCTCTGGGGAGAATCTGTTTCCCGCCTTTTCCAGCTTCTAGCAGCTTCCGCATTCCCGGGCTCGTGGCCCCTCCCTGCCCCTTCACAGCGCCCTGTGCTTCTGGGTCGCATCTCCCCTGACCCGGAGCCGCCTGCCCCACCCCCACCCCGTGGAGGGACTCCTGCGGTCACACCCGGCCCCCCGCACGGCCTGGGGATCTCACCATCCCGAGGCTCCACACGCCACATCTGCAAAGCCCCTTTCGCCACATGAGGCCACGTCCGCAGGTTCCAGGATCAGACGTGGACGTCTTTGGGGACCACTGTTTGGGCTACCACGGGTGGAAGCCCCTCAGCGACGCAGCACTCGGTCAAGGCCACGTCCCCCTCCCAGCCCAGGAAAGTGGGTGCGGCCTTTCACTGGGGAAGGAGGCAGCATCCGCCACCCACACAGGCACACGCCTGTCGCCGACAACGCCTGCTCCGGGACATCACAGGGCAGAAGTGCCTTCGTGGGAGGCAAGAGGGGAGACAAGGACAGTCCCCGCAAGGTCAGACGGATCCGAAACACCCATTTTACAGATCACAGCAGCCTGGTGCGTCCACTGTGTGGAAGATCCACGGAGCCCGAAAGGAACGCGCAGGCCTGGTACCCCGACGTGGAAAGGTGTTCTTGTCACCAGCCAGGACAAGAAACAGCTACAAGCAACAAGCACAGTGTGACCCCGTTCCCGAAAAAGGAAATCAACACGGGTGCGACACAAGCATCTGCGTGTGCGTCGGAAAGTCTGAAAACTCGCAGTTACCACTAAGGGGGTGGACAGCTGGCAGTGGCGCTCGGCGACTTTATACGGATCTGATTGGTTTAATATATAATTTTATATATTTTATAATATATTTTTAATGTATAATTTTATAATTATATATTTATTTTTATTAATACATAATTTTATAAGGTTATGTTATTTCGTAATTTTAATAAGAAAAAACATTTTTAAAAAACCCAGAAATACCCACCCTCCCGTTTCAGATCCTCAAAGGTGGTGTTGCCCACAGCCGAGACGACCCGCCAGACAGCGCCGGCACCTTGCCTGGCAGGTAAGTCACCCTCCCCTGCACCCACTGCTGCCGCTGCGGCACCCAGGGCTCTGGGCGAGGTGGGGAGACCCAGGGAGGGGCGGGCAGGGAGGCCTGAGGCCCAGCACACGGACACCAGCCGGGGTGGGCCCACTGCAGGCACTCAGCACGCAGGGGGACTCAAAAGTCCCCTCCCTGCGCCGGCCTCGTCCCAGGTCTTGTACTCCGAGCCCTTCCCGTCCCAGGCGCAACGCTGTGTTCAGAGGGCATTTCGAGGATGCCAGACGCCACCCCCACACCGGCAACGGGGATCCCAGCATCTGGGCTGGGTCTGGAGGGGCCAAGGGGAGCAGTGGGACTGACACAGAGCCCTGGGCACAAGTTCCAGCCCCACCGAGGCCACTGCCCTCCTCGGCACCCGGGGTGACACCTCCCACCGTGCCCGTAGAATGGTCCCGATCCGCTAGCGGGATGGCCCGGCGTGAAGATTCCGAGTGCAGCACCACCTAGCTGTGTCTGCCCCGCCGAAGTGCCAAGCACTTGTCCCCTCTGGTCTACGAGCCTGGTCGAGGCCCCACACACGCAGGGAAGCTCACGGGACAGCCAGCGCACCAACCGCCACAGAGGCCTGGCCGGCTGGACCCATGGGAGCAGGTGCGTTATCCACGCACCGACCGCCTGGAACTCGGCACACACCTGGCCTCCCCGCCCCTGCCCGCCCCCTCCAGAGCAGATGGGGGCCGTCCCCCCGCCCCCGCACGCACCTGCCCACTCCAGGGCTGTTCCTGGGGGAGACAGAGATCCTGGGAGAGCCGCCCCCACGCACCCCCTCGCCACCCGCCCACGGAGCGCGGCGCTCCCAGGAGGCAGGGCTGACTCAACGCTCCAGGCTGCGGCTCCACGCCAGAGGGGGCCACGCCAGGCGGAGGGCGGGGACCAGGGCATTTGGGGCACTGTCATTCCTCGCCTGCCTGTCCTCATCCAAGCACCTGCCACGGCCACGGCCCGCTAAGGGTCACGGAAAGGGCCGAGGACGTGGCTGCGGCGTGGCACCCCGGCTACCCCACCCTCCTAGCGAACTTGGCCTGGTCATTCCCTGCCTGTGGTGGCCGCGGCCACCTCCTGGTCCCCAGCACCAAGGAAGTGGCCGGGAGGCCCCGATAAAGAAAGTGGAGCCTGAGTATTCATTCGTTCACTCACTCACTCATTCGTTCATTGGGAACGCAGTATTCGAGCAGAACCTCTGTGGCTCTGCGCATTGGGCAGAGAACAAACCCGACCCGAACCCTGGCTGGGCGGAGCTTCAGCAGCAGGTCTCGCCCTGAGGGACCCGCCTGGAACCACCCCTGCCCCTCCCCGGCCTCCGCGGACACACTCCAGGGGGCCCTCCCGCCGTCCGCCGTGTCGTGGTCACGTGTGCACACACCTCACATCCCCGCTGGGCGGGACAGAGAGAGCCGTCCTGGGAATGGGATAGAGACAGGCTCTCGGGCCCCCCCAGACCTGCTGGGACAAAACCGGAGTGTGGACCCCGACCCTCACGTTTTTACCAGCCGTCCAGGCACCCCAGAATCACCTGGAGAGGCCCGAGGTCCCGAAGCCCAGGCCACCTCCCAGACCATGACAATGCACCCCACCCTGCCTTCCGGGAAAACCCGTGTCCACGGTGCTCACTGCAGCCGTCCCCGCAGAGCTGCTCCCAGGGAGGGTCCTGGCGCCGCTGGCCAGGACCCTGCCAGCTATTTCCCACTCCCTCGGCTCGACGAGCCCTGCCCGGCCTCAGCGATGGCAGCCACGTCCTGCGGCTATGACAGTGACCCGAGTCCACCGGGGCCAGTCACTGCGCAGCCTGGCTCTCACGCTCCAGTGGAAGATCGTCCCCAGGAGCTGGGGCAGCTAAGCCAGCCACTGACTGCGGATTCCCTCCCAAGGGCCTTGGGCAATGTCCCCTCCTCCCCTCCCCCTCGGCTCTAAGCCCATTGAGAAAAGCAGCTCCCGCACCCTGGCAGAGGCTCCTTCCCCGGTGCCTCCAGGGGTCTTATCCGGGAGCTCAGGGCTCCCGCCTGCCTGTGCCTGGCCCACAGCAGCCCCCAGGAGGACAGCAAGGGCCACGGTGCCAGCCCCATGCCGAGGGCCTCTTGGGGAGCCCCAGCCCAACCTTCAAGGGGAGCCCAGCCCAGAGAGGGTGGGCAGCCTGCCTGGGGCACCCAGCGGCAGTGGCCCAGGTGGACGAAGGTCTGTGGGCTCCCCATGCCTGGGGTTAAGCACTGCCGCCTCCTCTCGGACACACTCGGGCTGCCGGGCTCCGAGACCCAGGATGGGCCGTGACCCAGAGACCCACCCAAGAGGGGATGAGGGGACTCCACCCACCAACCTGGTGCCACAGCGGGTCAGCTGCCCGTGTCTCAGCCCCACATCTCCACGTGTGAGTGCCAGTGTGTGTA